>JANHFJ010003694.1:140193-157878 GCA_032468195.1 Cerberus rynchops
GACTGGAACTCACAGTCTCCTGGTTTCTAGCTGGTTCCTTAACCACTAAACTAAACCAATCTGGCAAAATATCTTTGTTCTTTCCATTCTATAATTCAGTTCAAACGTGCAGAATTGTGGCTGGGACACTTCCTTTGCCTCAATGCAGCCAACTGAAGGTGTTTTTTTAATGAACTCTTTCCAGGCCAAAATCCCCACTTACCATTAGTTACCATTATTCCAGCAACCATTTAAAAACTGTGTAGAACTATTGTCCCAATGACTAACATGCTCAAAACAACTTTCATTAATTCATTAACAAAGAGATGAGTGGCATCTATCAAACAAGGGTGCTGCCCATGAACCAAACAATGTTGGATCTACTTAAGCAGATTGAGGGCCACAGAAGTTTGTAAAGAGTGCACATTAATTTTTTGCAAGTTTTGGGGAACACACTTTTTTTTTGCTTTTTATAGCCTTAAGTAAACAAACCCAAGAAGGCAACATATAGCAATGTAAGCATGACTCCTGGTGTAGGAACTCATATCAGTGAGTACCTGATAAAAAATGAAATCCAAGCAACAAAGGCAGTGGAAATAATTTATTCAATGAATAAAGTGACTGCAAAGGCAGAAGTGAATGGAGATAATTAGCAACAAGGGAATTAAAAATGGAGGCAATTGTCAGATGCCCCCACAGTTTATTTACAACATGCATTTCCTATAAGTTTACAGCTAAATCTTTTCAAAACATGTGATAACAGTGGAAACCACTGAGACCATCTTAAAACTTCTTAATTTTCTGATTAAAATTTATAATTGGATGGAAAATGGTGAAATTGTTTTCGTGCTGGAATCAACAAGAAGAATGCTAGAAGCCAGGAGTTTGTTTACGCTCTGGCTTCTCTATTTATCACCCTGATGAACATTTGGAGAAGAGGGCAACACACACATCTACAGAAGGAAAGAAACATTTCATAGAGGAAATGACTTCTCAGGCTGGTTCTCTGTTGAATTAATAATGAGCTGCTATGGCTACTGACCCTGACAACCTAATAAAACATATATCCCAAAGAGACTCATGTCTCAGGAGAGGAGGATAATTACTGAGGTTGCATAGTTAGTGACAAGAGAGAAGAACTCAGAGAACACAGTAGTCTTTTGAATGATGTGAGCATCATCCATTTATGGGACATCTTCTAGTCTTCTCCATGTTTGGGTGTAAGTCAAAAGAGGGCTACTAGCAGCAAGGTGAGTAGACTCAACTACAACATGTGCACCATTGGAAGATCTGAAGGACCAGGTTGGAGTCAGATTATCCTGAATGAAATCTATGTGAATGCTAAGGCCCAACACCAACTTGGGGGCACATTCAGTAATCAATCATACATAAGTAACTACAATGAAGAAAAGATGTATCTGAGGATTGAATTTCTGGATTCTTGATGCCCTCTTAGCTTGCTTTTCTTCCTAGAGAGATTTTATTATCAGGCTAGCTAGTATCATCAGTCAACTAGGGGTGGAGTTTGCTGACTGTTTATATGTGGTATCTTGTCCTATCCACCTTGATAGCATGCTTGAATGCTTTTAAAGTGGAGTGTTATTTCTTCTTTCATTATTCCTGTTTATTTAATCCTAGGTCTTGCTCATCTCTAGGTATTGGTTAATCAGGAAGGATGTATTTAGTTCTGTTTGCCTTTTTCCTTGCTCTTTAGTTGCTTTCTTTCTTGAATGGATTGCAGGTAGAATTAAACTACATCTGTAAAAGGATTCTCTAGAAACATTTGCCTTTTTGGATCTGCTTTGATATGAGATGTCTATAATTACTCAATTACACTGTGATTTAACATGTCAATGTGCTGTGAGACTGAGTTTTCACCATGTTTTCTAAAGTGACAATTGATATTCGAGCATGTGTTCTGCCTGTTTCCCAGTCCTTGCACTGTGTGTTGTGTTGGAAGTTAATACCCACCCCTCTCCTAGAAAAATGAAAAATATTAAAAGACAGAATATCTCCCCTAAAAGTGAAATAGAAATCTTAAGACAGAAACTCAGCCCCTGCCCCCAGCAGATACTTTGGTTATTTGGAAGACAATAGACTGAGCTAGCTGTATTTGCAACATAAAAGTCCCTCACCCCCAGGATGGGATTGCCAAACTCTCCATGTGGCCCCTTGGAAGATTACAGCAAGATTCAACCAAGCTTGGGATTCAAAAGACAACCTATAAAGTTACCCCTGCATGGCACCATGGGAGCCTGACAACCAATCAGAACGCAAGCTCAAATTCAAACTTCAACAGAGGGCATAAAACCCAGGGGCTCCCAGCATCTCTGCCCCTTTTCACCCCAGGACTTCAATCCTGCTCCACCAATCAACCATCCTTCCAAGCAGTCTCCATGTTTCCAGTGATTTTTTCCCCACTTGGAACTGAATCCACACAATATTTCTTCCAACAGGGCAATGGCTGGCGTGCTGGCAGAGATGGCTCTGCATGCCAATTGGGACACGCATGACATAGGTTCGCCATCACGGGTAGAAGACCTCCAAATTCCTTTCCACTCTGTCATTCTTTATTCTGACATAACTTATGCTTTTTTTTTGTTTTAAAAGCCCTTTTAAGAGCAAGCTCGCAAGACACAACATGCCTGCACAAACTCTCACAAGTCTGTGGCATTCCAAATCCTCTCCCACCCCCCCCCCCCCATTAATCTTGCAAACAGCAAGGTTGGTTTAGGAACACAACTGAAAACAATTGTTACGGGAAACAGATTCATGGCTTAGGTGTCACTGAGTCTCATGTCCACTTCTGTGCCATTTATTTATTTTCTTATTTCTATCTCATCATTTGTACAGGATCTTCCAACTTTTCTCCCTACAACAACCCTGTAAGGTAGGCCCTCCAGGGAGCTTCTTGTGGGGGGCGGGACTTGAACCTTGCTTGCTCCCAGCCCAGCACCTTCATCTTTACCCCACACGTGCTTTGAGGCTGAGAGGAAGGGATTGACTGACTCCCAAAGTTATCTCTCATCGTGAAGAACTCAGTGTAAATACTGTAACATTTGAATAGGGGAAATTTCATGCTGTGAACCAGAACTTCCCCCCTCAAACACGCCATTTTTGTCCTATTTCACTCTGTCACTTTTGAACCAGATATACCCGGGAAGCACCTTCAGCTTCTGGTTCCAGCCCAGCCTCCCTCAAGGTTGGATAAAGGCATTCGCACAAGATGCTAAACCTATAACCAGGATTAGCAGATTATGGTTCACTGGATTGGTTGGTAAATTAATCTATTGAACAAATGCACAAAATGGGTTACTAATATGAGCAACCAGGTTGAGGGTGTCCTGTGAATGCAGTCCACCAATTGCTACAAGGCCTTACTATTCCTTTCCCAAGGTGATGTCTGGTTTGAACAAAACTGGTTTGAAGAGCCTTAGGATAGCTGTCAAATAAAAAAGTTAATTGCCTTGTGCTTTGTGTGAGCCAAAAAGTTACATGATTTCAGCAGACAGGATGACCTACAAAGGCAACCAGCCATTAGCCTCCATAGACTAGACAGATGGGTTGTAAAACTGAGCCTTTTCTGGTTTTTTTTTTAGGAATGCAGCACGCTGTATAAAAGTAGTTAAGATTGCCCAAGCAAAATAGAATTAAGTTTCTTTCGGACAGAAAGTTTTTTTTTTTAAAAACAGAGTGGTTTGTTTTAAGCACAGAAACTGCACATCAGTTGTTTTCACTTCCAATCTTTTTTCTTTCTTTCTGTGATATGCCTTTTATATCATAAGTTTGGTCTAGTAGTGGTTAGCTAGAAAGAGAGAGACTGTGAGTTCAAGTCCCACCATAGCCACAAAAGCTGGCTTTTGTCACTTTGGGCCAGGCGTCATTCTCGGCAGAACCCAATTCACAGGGTTGTTGTAGGGAAAATAGGAGGAAGGTAGATTGGATACGTTCACTGCCTTCAGTTATTTGTAAAAATATTAAAGGCAGGATATAAATAAATATAATAATGTATTTCATTAATTAATGTGTTTAATAATTTATTACTTAAAATAAATAATATATTTACTTCATAAAATAAGTAAGTTTACAGACAGGAACTGTCTTGGATTTTTTTATTGATTGGTAAAATAAAAGGGCTTTCTTAGTAAACAGGATACTCTAGTAACTTTTTTGGTGAATAAATAATTTAGATGCAAAGTCCCTGAATTTCATATAATGAATCCAAAGGAGAGGAAATTGGAGAAGTACGTGGATAATTTTAAGCCATGAACATAGCTCTGGTGTGCAGTTCTTATAGGATATTACAAGATATAAAAGACTTTTGTTTCCTGGATTTCCTTGTAATCACAGTGGACTTTCACTCACATTTGCTTCCTCTTGGGTCCCCCAAAACTCTGCATTTAATAGCATTTTCTACCACTGAATGAATTGCTTGACATTTTTGCCTCCCCAGTTGGTTTACATATGCTTCCAAGCATCTATCTGGTTTTAGACTCCAATCAAATGCAGCCATTTGATTGAACTGTGGGATTAGTCACTTCTCTTTTTGTACCTCTCAAGGCTACATCGACACCCCCTGCCCCCCACAAAGCCCTCAACCAGGGCAGAAGAAAAGTGGGTGAACAATAATCAAGATCTACTGAGGCAGGATCAAGATCAGAACTAGGCAATCAAAATCTGCCCCAAAATAGTCATGTGGCAGTTTCTTCTCTATTTTAAAAACACAATTTAAGATGCAGATTAATTGCACCTATTCTGTCTTTAACCATCTTAGATGCAGGCATCAATACAGCAGCGGCATATCAAGATAAAAGGATGGGGAGCAGTTTTGGCTCTGAGGCCTAATTCCTAATTTTGGTTGCTTTGTTTTACTTCTCTGGGGGAAATACTTCCTAAAGCTAATGGGGCCAAAGGGGATTAACAAAGTTGAAAGATTATCTAATCCAACCCCCCAACCCCAAGCAGGAGACCCTACATAATTTCTGTCCAGCCTCTTCTTGGAAGCCTCCAGTGATGAAGCTCCCACAACTTCTGAAGGCAACTTCTGTTCCACAGTTGATTGTTCTCAGTGTCAGAAAGTTTCTCCTTATTTCCAAGTTGAATCTCTCCTTGATCCGTTTCCATCCATTATTCCTTGTCTGGCTTATAGGTGATTTGGAAAATAGCTTGACTCCCTCCTCTCTGTGGGAGCCCCATAAATATTGGAAGACAGCTATCATGTCTCCCCTGGTCCTTCTCTTCACTAGACTAGCCATGCAACCATTCATCATATGTTTTCATGATGTATCTATGCGGATTATACAATTTATACAGTTTGCAAATTATATAATTCTCATTTGCATGATGATATAATTATGACTGATACCAAATGCTTACAAATTTGTACTATTTGGAAGAATCTGGAGGTCCCTCCTGCTGCCTCTGCTTTTTTGCCCACCTGCCATCTCCATTCTGTTTCTCTATTTAGGTAAGCAAATATCTCTGAAACTGTGACCCAAAGGGTTGTCTACTTATAATGATGATGATACAAAATATTATTTTAAAATATGTGTAGAATCACTATGCAAACTATATTTCACACATAAAAATAAGTAATATTAATATCCTTCACATTCTCACATTTTGAAAATTAGCCTTTGTTGGGTATAGCACAGCTAACACATCTCTTGGTGCTTCTCAATGGTTACTTTCAGGTTTATGAAGAGTGAATTGATTCCTGCTAGAGATGTAAGTGTGAAAAGAATCGCACAAGAGAAGTGTATATTTACATTTTCAGCAACTCATTTTATTCAGCAGCATTTCACTACTTTCTCACTTTCTTAAGTATTTTAGCTATTATAAAATCTGAAATACACAATTTCGTTGGAAGAGTAATACGCAGAGTTACTGCTTGAATAAAAGCTTTGTTCTCCATAAAAACCTGCTACGACTTCTCTTTTATCTGTTTGAAAGATTGAGAGGCACTCAATATATGCTTGAATAGCTGACTCATTTTTAAGGCACTACGGAATTCAAGTAATTTGTCTACCAATGAATTTTTTTCACCCTGAGCAAAGTATTTCTGGATATAATATCACTCTGCCATATAAGAGGGAACAGGATGGAGCTACTTCAAGCATCATAAGAATGAAACAGAAGACTGGTTGGTTCTTTCATCAGGAAGAAAACCTGTCAGGAATTGGGGGAGGTTTTGTTGCAGTAATAGAACGCATTTTTAAGCATTCCTAAATGCAGAGTTCTCTTATGGAAAATAAGCACATTTACCCTGCAAATTAGAAAGGTTTTCTTAATGCAGAATTTGCTGGTGTGTGTATATTTTGATGTACCGTAGTTAGGGAGATTCAAGACAAAGGCGCCAGAACAGTTTCATACAATGACAGAATTAGTCAGGTAGATATAATTCAGGCTTGGAGAATGGATATTTCCTCAGTCCCAATGTCTGGGGGTTGCCATTATGACCTTATTAGACTCAAAGCAAACATAAATTTAGAACCAAGCCAAAATAATTAGCTTCGGCTTTGATTTATTTGGAGATCTCTGGAAGAGAGAATCCTTACCAGCTGGGACGAGTTGCTTTGTGGAGGACGTCCAAAACTGCTCTTGAGTGCAGGTCAGAACAACAGCTGGAGAAGCCCTTTAAATTACTCTAGGACAGAGCAGGTATTTTGCCTGCATTCTTTCATTCTAAATTTCCTCAGCAGAAACCCAACTAATTCCTGCTGGCTTCACAGGTATTATTTAAGTGCATCCACAATCAGATGCCCCATTCAGAAGCAGAGAAAGAAATCTAAACTAATGCAGACCTGAATCAACTTTAAAAAAAAACCAAAAAACAGTGATAAAGCTGTGCAATTGATTTAGTGATAATATTCACAGAAGTGCTGCATCCACCTCTAACATTAAAAGTAATTTCTACTCTACAGCTCTGAAGAACAGCGGGAATAATAAGCCTTTTTCCTTTGCTAGACAATGAAAACGAGGGAGAAAGTTATCCAAATGAGAACCAGCATGGAGAAATCCGGATAAAAGAAATGTAAAAATTGCTCAAAGCTCTTGAGCCTGGGTTCATTCCACTTGCTGGATTGGTAGGGTCCGGTTTTGATGGGGAGTGGGGAAGGAATTTACATCATTTGTCTTAAACAACTTTATAAAATGTTATTGCCATCAAAAGGCTATATTTTTTCCATATCTTGTTTCCTTTTCATCCTTTCTCTCCGTGTGTGTGTGTGTGTGTGTGTGTGTGTGTGTGTGTGTGTGTGTGTGATTGCTTAAACAAGCTATCTCTTCCTAAACCACACCTTTTCTTAGTGGCACAGCACTTCCCTAAAACAGGCTAACCCAGTGACAAGCTCAGCTCTGGGAGGCAAGCTCTGAGCAATCCTCAGCCAGCTTGCTGTGCTACCTGAAACTGGCAGGGTCCTAATCAGTTTCACACAAGACAGAGACTTTCTTTTGCCCCCCAAGCAGTGGCCATCAGCACCCTGGACAAAAGGGGGGTTGGTGTTGGCTTCTAGCTTTGGATGGGTATTCGCCATCCATGAGGTGCTTGCTTCCTCTCTTGTAATCACCTCCTCTTTAATGAAAATATACACAAATATTGCTATTTATCCCAGAACTGAGATGAGAATTCCAAATGGCAGTTTGTGTGTATGGTGGGGGGAAGGAGTATAAGATTTATTTTGTAATTATTTATTTATTTTTATTTAAAACATTTATATAGCCTCCCATTTTTATAACCAACTGTGGGCAGCTCTCGCTGAAAAAAGTGGAATTATATTTTATTGTTGCACCATTGCTTACGGTTTCTCCGTAATCTATTATTATTATTCTTCTAATACTCAAAACAATACATTATCATTTTTTTCTGTTTCCTTCAAAATATTGGTAAGATGTTTCCAATCATCATTAAATTTAAACAATGTCTTTTCTTTAATTGAAACAGTCAATTTTAGCAAGTTCATTATCCATTCATCCATTATGTCAAGTCTATTTTTTCCATCTTTGTGCATAGAACAATCTAGTCTAGCTGCAGTTGTTATATATAAAAACAAAATCCCGTAACTTTTCCAGTTGCGTATCTATCAATTTCAAAAGAAACGTTGGTTTAGGGTTAGGGTCTTTCTTTTTATTAAACTAGACATGCCCAATTTCAGCAACATTTCTTCATCTGTTTTAGCCTCTGGTCCCCTAATCATTTTTGTTGCTCTTCTCTGCTCTCTTTCCAGACTGTCAACATCTTTTTTGAATGAGTTGCCCCCGGCGATTCAGACCATTGCGGACCTGCGGACCTTCCGGTGCGCATTAAAAACCCATTTATTCTAATGAGCCGGTCTGGCCTAATACTTAGCGGGGTTTTAAATTTTAAATTTAAATTAAATTTACTGGATTTTTAATTGGTTAGTGGTTTTAAATTTTTACTCTTTTATAATTGGGTTTCTGGCCATTGATCTAATTTATTCTTAATTGTATTTTAACTTTTATATGTTCGGTTTTTTAGATTGGCTGTACACCGCCCCGAGTCCTTTGGGAGGGTGGCGGTATAGAAATTTTGTAATAAATAAATAAAAATGGCTGCGCTTTCCTTCAACAAACTCAGAACAAAAGTTACTGTAATATGATTTGTAGGAAATTCAACTAGTTGACCTGCCATAATCAAATCATACTGGGACAAATTTTGCCTAAATGCTGTATTAATTGTATCATGGCATTTCCCAATTAGTTATTTGTAAAATCCAGTTGAAATAATGCTGCCATAAGGTGTTCTGTTGAGTGTCCTGAGGGTCAGATACTATCTTTACAATTAAATGTAAGATTCTTTGCCTGTTTTAATAGAAAATAAGAGGTTTTGAAGATTAATATCAGTCCTTCAAGATAGTCCAGGTTAGCTTGACTGGAACTATATTTTGTTGAGACAGGCCAATGTTTTTCAACCTCAACAATTAAGGATGTGTAGACACCTAACTTCCAGAATTCCTCAGGAAGTTAGGTTTTCGTAACCCAACACATACTGGCAATGAAAGCCTATAACAGCATATTCCTCTACTAAAGCTTGCTGCTAAACAACCTTAAGGTGTGTGGAGTGGCTGGGGAATTCTGGGAGATAAAGCTCATATACCTTAAGCTGCTGAGGTTGAGAGATGCCGGCTCCCTTACCCAGCATCCATTAGTTGCTTATGTATTTATCAGTTTTGATATAGTTCCACCCATTTCTTCTAACAAATAACATAGCTATCAACTCTCACAATATTTATTGTCTGCTTCAAAAGACAGTGAAAGTGAAATCAGATTCCCACAAAATTCCTAATCTTATTTTTTAATGGGTGGAAGGGGGAAGGGGATTTCAGCAAGCACCCTACATTTCCTACATAAGGAAACGTCTCATTAGTTTATTTTGCAATGCAAGGAATGTCCTGGCAAATTTCACTTGGGGGAAATCAAAATACTGTGGATACAAAATACACAGCTCCAAACTTTGCTAAACCATCCCAACTTTCTTGCCTGTGATGTTAAGGTAGAAGGCTTAACCTTCCACTTGCATTTGAAACACAATAACTATATTCAGCAAGCATTAATTATAATGGAATTCCTCTCTTTCCCAATATCAAATGTATATTTATTGCCAAAAGGATTTTAACAAGGATATTCAAGAGGCTGTACTAGTAATCCTTGACTATCTACAACCACAACTGAGCCCAAAATGTATGTTGTTAAGTGAGACATTTGTTAAGTGAGTTGTCCCGTTTTATGACCTTTCTTGCCACAATTATGTGAATCACTGCAATTGTTAAGTTAGTAACATGGTTGTTAAGTGAAGCTGGCTTCCCAATTTTCAGAAGGTCATAAAAACCGATTACATGACTCAGGACACTGTAATCATCATAAATATGAGTCAGTTGCCAAGTACCTTAATTTTGATCACATGACCATGGGCATGCTGCAATATTTGTAAATGTAAAGAGTGGTCAGAAGTCACTTTTTTAGTGCCATTGTAACTTTGAACAGTCACTAAATGAATGGTTGTAAGTTGAGGACTACCTGTAGTTAAGTCTAGAAGCTGATTCTTTCATGAATTTACAAGTCTAAGATCAACCCTGTAAACCAGTTTTAAAAACTTGCAAACAAAGTCTATAAATAAAATACCATAATTGTATATTGTCAATTCTGTTGGAGCTGTTTCTTGCTTTTAGCTGGTACATTTGGGGGAAGAAATTGATAGATTACAATAGCTGTCATTGTTAGTTTAGCAATAAAACTTGACATCAATCTATTGTTGGAAAAAGAAAATAGACAAGAGCAGAGAGCTTTTTTGTTATGTTACTGTTATACTAAACAGTCAACTTTAAACTATAAAAGAGATTCCTTACAGGAATACTATTATACATAAATGCCTTGGATGTAAATTAAATTCCATATTTAGAAAATTCAGAAGGCCTCAATAGTTTATCACTCACAAACTTTTTCAAATCAAGCTCTAGTAAGTTCAAATGTACACAAATTTTTGTATGAATAAAAACAGCAACCATCGTAAGTATTTGTTGTATTTGAGTAACTCTCTGCAGAGGGACATTGATATTGTCACCAGTGCCCTATAGGTGAGAAGACATGGTCAGAGCTCCTCCTGCTGGTTTATTATTCACATTTTACATGTGCCAAAGCAGAAAAAAATGGGGGACAACTCCTCTCATCGATCCTTTACAAGGAGAAAAGTCATTTTAAATATTACACAAAGTTATATCAGCACTGAACAGCATATATAATCAAACTGATAAATATGATTAGTTTGACAGTGACATTTACCTCCAAAGTAAGGGCAAATTATAGATTCTGTAAGAATTAGAAATGAGTACACACGATCATCTAGAAGTACATACAGTGGTTGACTGATTTTATACCATCAAATCAATGTTGATTCTTATCCACCACATAGACAGGCCTTCTCCAAAACAATTGGTCTCCATCTTAGGCCTTAAGACTTCTAAGGGTGTAGTCATCCAGTGCTTTTGCTGGTTGTCCTTTTTAAAATTTCCTTCCACATTTCCCACCATTACAGACTTCTCAAGGGAGTCTATATAATACAACCAAATTTAACCAAATATAATTTAAGCCTGGTCAAAATTCTCAAGAGACAACTTTGATTTGTTCAGTGACCCATTTACTGGTTTTCTTGGCTGCTCATAATATTCTGTGGAGTCTTTTCTAATAGGAAGCTACCCTGTAAGCATCAGGATCATAATAATACTGATTATTATCCTGAACTTTTCTAAAAGCAGCTTTTCCATGTTGAGCTCCAATCTGCTTTGGAGGATTCTAAATATTATTGTGGTATCATGTGAAATTAAGAATGTTGTATGATGATTTGCAACTATTGTATTTTATTTCTTTATTACTGGCACATAGACTGATTTCTACATATCAATATATATTTATTTGATTGATAATTTTAAGACTGTTGCAATTGGTAAGCTCAAGATTGATATTATCTAATAATACATAATCAATGTTTAGTTTATCACATTGTTGGATACAAATCATGTGAAATCAAGCCAACATGCTATGGCCTAATGTTGGGTAATGTGCATTACATGAATATAGCAACTATGTTCTCTTAAGTTAGATTTAGTGTATGTATGGCACTATTCCTTCTCCACTTTGAATTTTCCATGTATTCAGCCAAGTGATCAATGATTTAAGAAGGGTTTGCAGGACCCCCCGCTGCCGGTCCACCAAGCTGGAAAGGTTGGAAACCGTTGGTCTAAAGGTTGATGAGGTACTTGTACCTTCCCACTTCATGTTTTTCTCCATGTTCATGGGAAACAGTGACATTAAGGACTGCAAAATTAAGTTCCTTGAGATATGCTGTTCATGAACTACCTTTGTGTTTATCTTCTCGGGGTTTGTTTACATTTCTTGATTTGTAGAATTTACCTCCATAACAGGAGGGTAAAAAAAAAGATCAAGTGGAGAAGAAAATATGTTGGCAGCTATTATTCAGAATTCTCCATGTGGGAAAGACCTGTACAATGTTGGTGAAAAGAATATCCTGAAATCGGACTCTAGCACACCCTCCAGTTGAAAGCTTATGCTTGGATTTCTGTCTGTATGAGGTTTTTAAAAATGCAAAAAAAAGCTATGAATAGAACTGCAGTTTTGAGATTTTGTTTATACACACCATAACATATTTTTAAAAAATGAAACCAGGCTTTATGCTAATAAGATGGATGGGTTGTGTTTTTATCCCACCACAATTTTGCAACTTTTAGTATTTATCATAAATTAATATAAAAGAGAAATGGAAGGGAGTGACCTCCCCTTTGACTGTTTCAGGTTGCATCCACAAAAGGAAGCTCTGGCGCAGGAATTTCCATTTGTGGAAAATTAAAAGAATCCCATGGATTTCTCATCTCAATGCTCATACATTTAGAATAAGCTCTTTAGCTCAGGTCTTCCAGGGTCCCCGAGACTTTGACTGTCCTCCCTGTAGGAACCCTAATAGGTGCCCCCCAATTCTGGAGCAACACACAGAGCAGGGATTTTCAAACTCTGTTGAATTCTTGGGTTCTGCAAGAAGTTGATGCTGTTCCCTGAGACTAAAGGCAAAGAAAAAAGTTTACTTGAACATTGCAAATTTTCTACAGTAATGAGACTTTCCTTCTAGATTGGGTTCTGAGTTTATATTTTGTGAGAGAGATACACACATATACAGAGGACACAGAAATACACACACGTACATAGTTGAATATGTAGTGGTAAGAGTGCTGCCTGTGATGTGTGAGACGGGTTCAAATCCTGGGTAGTACCAGCCTTATTAGCAGGGGTCCTTGGGTAAAGTCTGTCTAAAACTTCACCTGCCACCCTCAAAATATGACTGACGTGGACTAGGAGAGTCATGTCAGCTCGGACATTGCCTAGATCAGCAAAGTCCATATCAGATGTTCAGGAACTAGGACAATCTGATAAGTGGGCTACTGGAGCAAGCCATACTTTGATGAGATTAGAGAACCTGGAACTGATGGAATGCTACCATGTTTCCCTGAAAATAAGACCAAGCCTTATTTGCAGCCCAAAAATAAGCACCGGGTCTTATTTTGGGGGGGGGGTCTTATCTGCTTGCTTAGGACCACCTCAGCCGGGCCTCCCACACCCTGACACCTGATGCACCGCTGCCTGTCTTCAGCTGCTCATGGCAGGATGCCATGAGGCTCGTCGCATTGGTGCTGCCGCTTGCAGCAGCAGGCTATGTAATGCATTGTGCTGTTGCATGCATGAATGGCGACACCGGCATGATGAGGCCTGTGGCATTCTGCCGCAAGCAGTGGCACCAGCCCAATGCGCTACATGGCGTCCAGCTGCAAGCAGCTGCAGAAGAAGTGCAGTAGCGCAACAGGTGTCGAGGTGTGGGAGGCCCGGCTGCAACAGTCCTAAAGGTAAGTGGGTACTTGCCCTAGCTTGATTTTTATGCCTGCACTTCGTACAACCAGAAGTGAAAATCGGGCTAGGGCTTGTGTTTGGGGTAGGTTGTATTTTCAGGGAAACATGTTAGTACAACAGCAGACCCAATGAGAAGGATATATGAACCGTATGAAAGAACTACGGATAGACAAGACCTCCATCCATACTGAGAAACAGCTAGTTATCCTATCCTTCATAGTGAAGGAAGCTGCTATTACAACTTGAGATTAAGCCAACTGTACATTACATCCCAAACTCAAGAAAACTCAGAAAAATAACTGAATTTGCAGCCAAACCCTGAAGCTGGAATGTTACTACCACCCTTTCCAGTGAGTATAAGATTGAGGAAGATACCGTCCACAAGGGTTAGAAGGTGTGTGTGTGTGTGTGTGTATACATAATTATATACTCCTGAAATGCAAAAATAGATACATGGACACTATACATACATACACACGCAAAACACACTTCTGGCTTAGATTACCAGTTCTTCGACCAAAGTCATCTTGTCCAGCTTCCCTAAAAGTCTTGAGCTCTGCACATGCTACTGTTCTGCTTGCTGAATAAATCCTCCAATTCACAGACTTTAGGCAGAGGAGACTTCTGACATTGTCAATGGCGAACGAAACACTTCTTGCATCCTTTTGCCATATTTTTGCTGCGCCAAGTAGGAACGTTTGCAAGATAACAAAGTTTGTTTCTAAAGAAAGAGGCTCCAAAACCCAGAGTATACATTTTTTAAATCCTTTTTTATTTTAAAATGTGTCCCATTCCCTTTTCCATATCATATTTCCTTTACTTGAATATTATTGACAATTTTACAAAGCGACACAAGCTGCAGGGGTTTTTTTTGTTTCTTTGCATCAAACAATCTCAAACAACAACATTGAAAAAATATACAATATTATATATATATAGAATTTTGGGAATTCTGATGTACCCCTTGTGTTGACCCTCCCTGCTCATTTCTCTCTGCTTTGCTTACATAGCATGCCAATTCATTTTATCCTTCTCAAATGTGGTGGCAATCCTAAACTGGGAATTGAGTCAGGGGGCCCTGCCCCACCAGTCCAAGCAAAAAGCTTGCAAGTTGAGAAGAACTAGGAGTCTTGGAAGAGAGAAGGGATCTTCTGAGTCCTGCTGTTTGATTGTTTTTTAATGAGGATCAAAGTGGATACATTTTGGGCCCAGGGAAGCACTAACCTCAAGAGGCAGAGCAGAACCAGAGCAAAATAATGGCTTAACATAGGATAAAATATATAGTAATGCTTTCACAGAACTCCCAATTGTATCAATGAGCTTTGGCTAAGGGACTTCCTTGAAGATTGACCCCAAAGGCAATTTAGGGGGAGAAGATGCCAATTACGTCTTTTGCCTCATGCACCAAAACTGTCTTTGCCAGTCCACTATGCAAAGAATGGAGAAAACAGGAGGAAGGGGAGGGGATAAAATGTAAATAGAGAAAATGTGTAGAAACAGGCCGTATCCCCAATTATTAAACACAAGCACGACCTTTTGGTGGTGGTCCGCTTTTACCCCATCCATTATATGCCTCTAGTAGCGACAAGAGGCATCATGCTTGCCCACAATGCGTCGCTCATCGATGGCATTGCTGGCTAGGCTGTCTGGTGATTCAGAATCGCTGCTGTCTTCCTCTTCAGCTGCTTCCCTAGCTTTGGATTCATTGGCCTCTGCCACTCTCTCCTGGCAGCTCTGGTACGACTGCGGAAAAAAAAGGATGCAGGTACCGATTCGAGTTAAAACATGGCCTCTTCCCACCCATCCATCCCTTTCACTCACCTCCATGGGGTTGACAATAATCGTGAGAGCAGAGTCATCCCAGAACATCTCGTTCTCCTTGGCCCTGGCACTCCCCTGACCTCCTGCAGACTCCCCAGCGCCCTCCCGTTCACTCCCTCGCCTGTGCAAGGAATGGATGCGCAGCACACCTAGGATTACCATCAGTGCTAGGAAGCCCACGCACACCACAATGATTATAGTGGCCGCACTAGGAACCACTGCAGAACAGAAAAGAGAAGAGAGCCCAAATCAGTTGGGGAAATAATGCTTGGTTGGCACTTTTGAGGGGGAGGGTCATATAAAATGCATAAACAACTTTTATATAAACAACAAATCGATGGTAGGTACAAAGGCTTGATCGCTGTATTGCAGTCAGTTGGAAAAAGCAAAGATAAGTGGGAAATATTATTTAACAAAAATTGAAATAGCAGTAGAACTGTTAAAAACCTTTCGAGATGCTACAATTGCCTGTGCTCATAAGCAGGTGTGGAAAAGCAATTGCTTGTGCCTGTGAAAAGTAAAAAGTCCATTCAGATTTTACTCCACCAGTTGACTAGAGAGGACGGTGCTGCTCTCTGTTTCAAGAGCCATAGAGCCAGCACTATCTGAAGACGTTTCTGCGGTCATGTGGCTGGCATGACATCACAGAGCATTATTACATATTCACCAAAATGGCACCTATTTACCTACTCACATTTGCATGCTTTCGAACTGCTAGGTTGGCAAGAGTGGTAATGGGAGCTCACCCCATCATACAACTCAGGTCTCAAACCTGGGCTGCCAGCTTTCCAGCTAACAAGCCCAGCATCTTAACCACTGAGCCTTTGCACTGGTCTCTGTGCCTGTTAAGCAGGTATGGAAAAAAATAGTGGGAAAGGTAGGTAATCCATTTTCCTTCTCCCCATTTTACTTAAAGAGGAACTCAGATTGACCCTGGTCATGTCCGAAAGATAGGGAGATAAAAGCTTTTCTTTTTATGCATTTGAGTCAGTTTTTCCAGTTTCCCCAGCCCTGCTGCTGCTGCTGCTGCTGCTGCTCCTAAAAGCACAGTTTTGCCCAGCAATAGAAATAACCCCAGGAACAGAGACAAGAACCTGCCTAGCTTTCCTTAAATTGCCCAGCAAATTGGATTTCCCTTCCTCTATAAAAATCTTCACTTGTTCATTGTTCGAGGGGTGTGTGTCCCTCTTTCTTCTAAGGAATCCATCCATCAATGCAATAAATATAATACTTTCCTGGGCATTGGATTCTATGCTTCTCAACACAATTCAGCCTCAAGGTTAATAAGGGTTATTAAACTGCTAAATAAAAATTGCAAAAAAATGATAAAAAGCCATAGATAATTTTGATAATCATTTAAGTGATTATCATGCCATTAAAACAACAAGTGCTTTATGGCAAAAGGTCTCTTCTTTCCAATCACCAAGACCCAAAGATTAATCACTGCAATGCAGTTTTGCTCAAATATATTCTGAATACAATTATTGGCTCTTCATGAAATCTGGGCAAGTGGTCTTGTTTTACTCTCTATTGGGCTTAATTTATTCCTTGATGAATGTAAGACTTTCTCGAAGGATTCTTTCTCGACTTACAGACCTCCTAAGATATTCCCTCTCCTTTACTATAATTGCTCTGAATAAAATTATATAGAGGAATCCATCTGAGGTCTGCTGGGTCTCATGTGTTTGGGCCCTAAAATTGTATCAGCTAACCTGATTTCTCTTGTTACCATTTCAAAATCTGTATTTAGTATATCAACTGGTACTTACTGGAATTACGGTGGACATTAGCCAGACTGTGCCCAGAAAGCTCTGGAGGCAGATGGTGGCCTCGATGTGTGAACTGCTGGCCACTCATAATGTGGTTGGGATGAGCACCTCGATTCATATTATGGAGGACATTCACCTGCAGAGAGAAATTACTTTATATCCAACTGGTTCTACTTCAATATTCGCAAGAGACTTTTGAGTGTCACATACTGTCTTGTGAAACTTACCTCAACAGTGAACTCATTGCTGGAATAACGCCCATTCATCTCAGTGCAAGAAAGGCGAAACTTTCTTTCATAAAGGGCTGCACCATGGCGGATACAATAGGAAATCTGGTGAAGGATTTCTTCATACACAGCTATACTTTCCACTCCTACATGTGGGAAAAGAACATCAAGACACGGGTGTGAAAAAAAGGATGGCAAGTGGACCATGTTCAGACTTGGCTGTTTTTCTGCTCTGTGTTTCATGGGATGTTATTATATCCTACTGTGTATTAGATTTATAAACTGCCTAGGGACGGGGTGGGATGGCATGGGGTGAGATGAGATAGGAAAGGAGGGGAGGGGAAGAGAGGGAGGGAGGGGAGGGAAAGGAAAGGAAAGGAAAGGGAGGGGAGAAGATTAGAAGGCTAACTAAACTTAATTTACAAATAAAGAAAATGCCTGGTGTGAAATATTATGAAACC
>JANHFJ010003694.1:191571-202150 GCA_032468195.1 Cerberus rynchops
ATAATATATACATACGTAATGAAAAAAGTCCGCGAAGTCGTGAATCCGAACCGCGAAGTAGCGAGGGCTCACTGTACGTACGTAATGAAAAAAGTCCGCGAAGTCGTGAATCCGCGATGGTCGAACCGCAAAGTAGCGAGGGCTCACTGTACATGTGACAGGAGGAGAAAAGAACCGTCCGGTTTAAAAAACTAGAGATGAAGTCAAAACTCTCAGGGGTTTTTTTAGGAATTGGAAACTATAACAAGAAGGGGGACATTAGTTTTATTTTGAAAGTGCCTCCATTTTGTTTTGGTGTCATTTCTGATTGAGGGATGGCAGCCTGATGGCATTATTGGTTTAAACGCTTTCGCTTCCCTTTGACCAGAACTCCAAATGGGAGGCCATTTTGGCTAAGAATTCTAGAATTTGTTTCAGTCTTTACAAACTTGGGGATCACACTTTGGGGAAAGCTTAAACTATGTAGCATATGAACTCCAGATCTTTATATATTATAACTGAAAGATAACGTACAATCAGTGCCTGTCGTGGAGAAAGTATTGCAATCTTTCTGGGGAATGAAGAATTTTAAAACAGATCATGGTGTGTGTATATAGTGACCCTGTGAAAATAATTGCTATGTAGTAACAACCCCATAAGCTTCCATTACTTTAGATGGGGATTGGGTAATTGAGGACAAGTATATAAAGATATTTTAGGCTGAGACTAAAGGTCACTTCTGGGATTGCAGAGCTGACCTTGAAGAAGGTGTGGAAGTGGCAGTTATCAAAACACAAAGAAGGGGGCAGGTCAACATATTTTCCAAAGGATCAGAAGACAAGATAAGAAGCAAGAGATGGAAACTAATCAAAGAGAGATACAATCTAGACCTAAGGAGAAATTCCTTGACAGTGAGAACAATTAAACAGTGGAACAGGTTGCCTTCAGAAGTTGTGGGTGCTCCATCATTGGAGGAAGAAGAGAATAAACAACCATTTATCTGGAATAGTTTAGGGTCTCCTGCTTGAGCAGGGGGTTGGACTAGAAGACCTCCAAGGTCCCTTCCAACTCTGTTATTCTGTTATGTAAGCCCAGGACAGGAAGAGAACATTAGAAAGAAACTTTCACTCTGCAACTGAAATATTTGATTACCCAGCATATGTTACATGTCTGATGGAATTGAAGATGCTTGAGACTAACCTAAAATCATCCAAGGGTGTTCATTTTTGTTTTTTTCAGGAGTAGGCCTCTATCAAAATTGGTATAGAATTATTGAGAGATTAAGCTGTTAATCCTTTCCCTCATCTTGACAACGTAAATGGTCTTTTGGATAATGGATGTGAATGATCCACGAGACGGACAGCAAATAAATTTAATGATACATTTAAAAAATTGTCACTGCAAGCAATTTTTCCCTCTTTGGCTTGTGTTCCTCTCTGATTCATTCTTCTCTTTAATGTTTCATTCAGATTCGTTCAGACAAAGACAGTGAAATCCATATAAGATACAGCATCACAGGGGTGGGAGCTGACCAGCCACCTATGGAAGTCTTCAACATTGATCCCGTGTCAGGGAGAATGTATGTGACCCGTCCAATGGATAGAGAAGAAAGAGCGTCCTACCATGTAAGTTTGTACTTCTCATATCTTATCTATTTTTGCTCTCCTTCCTTCCTTCCTTCCTTCCTTCCTTCCTTCCTTCCTTCCTTCCTTCCTTCCTTCCTTCCTTCCTTCCTTCCTCCTATATGCCACCCATCTTGCCAAAGGTGACTATAATATATACTGTACATACCTCTGACAAGGTAATTCTATATGTTTTCATTCTCCATAAATACACCACATTGCCTTTTTTCTATCAACATTGATACAGACATGCTGAATTAGGCTTAATGACACATCAGAAGTCTTGGTTTATTTTCTGGTTTTAGAAAAGCCATTGCGATTAATTGCTGTTTGATCAGATTTTTCCTCTCTCCCTTTGTTTGGAACAGCGTTGCTCAACTTTGGCAACTTAAAGCTGTGTGAACTTCAATGCCACAAAATAGCAATAGCACTCAGACCTATATATCGCGTGACACTGCTTTACAGCCCTCTCTAAGTGGTTTACAGAGTCAGCTTATTGCCCCCAACAATCCAGGTGCTCATTTTACTGTCCTCCAAAGGATGGAAGGCTGAGTCAACTTTGAGCTGGTCCGGATTGGGCCGCCAAACTGCTGGCAGCCGGCAGTCAGCAGAACACTGCATTCTAACCACTGTGCCACCATGGCTCTTGAAGAAGAATTGAGAATGGCACCCCAAAAATGGATGGACTTCAACTATAACTTCAACTTTAACTACAACTATAGATAATTCTGGGAGTTCGGGGTGCCAAGGTTAAGAAATGCTGTTCTGGAATGTCTCTGTGTATACTGACCTTGGTTGATCTCCAGAAATGATTTTAAAAGGTTGAATCTAGTTAGTGCTTGGATGAGATAAACTACTATACAGAGATGTCCATGTGGTCCCCAAAAGCCAAGCTTAATTAGAGGAAGTATAATTTTACACATGTATACATACGTTTATTTATTTACTGCAATGTATATGTATATGTCAATCCCCTTCAAAAGCTCCAAATAGCTTAGAAATAGTACAAAAGTACAATAAAAGCGGTGAAAATTATAATACAAATTGGACAACAAATAATATTTTTCTATTCATCACATTGATGGTGACCACTCTACATAATAACAATGACTCCATTGTTCTAACTGTCTAACTACTCACTTACGCTTACGGATATATCTCCCTCTGTCTCTAAGAGGACATATATTAAAATCTCTCTCTCTCTCTCTCTCTCTCTCTCTCTCTCTCTCTCTCTCTCTCTCTCTCTCTCTCTCTCTCTCTGTAGACAGCAGAGGGCAGCAGAACACAATTTAGGAAAGTCATAACTATTACCTAATTGACTGGAAAGTACCAGCTATCTCTCTTCCCTCCCACTCAGCATATAGTCTACCCCAATCTCAGTGAATCACAGCTAACAGGGTCAAGAATGTATTGAAATCTGTTTGAAACTCCCAAGAACAGACCACAAGAACTGGAGGGAGAAAAGAGAGCTTAAGTCCAGCTTCGAACATGTGAGTGTTGTTTGTGCGGGAAAGGGAGGTGGCAAAGGTGCCTACTTGTTAAAACGAATGCAGAGATTCCTCTTTTATTATATATTAAAACATCTCCAAGGACACAGAATGTCTGTGGTCTGCCTAAGAAGGAACTGCAGAGCTGGGTTTAATCTTAGAAGAATATAACACAACCTCAAGGTGTTGCTAAAGTGCCTTGCTTTTGCTTTAATCCTGCAGCCCCTCACGGAGGCAGGGTTAGCAAGTACAGCATAGTGCTTTTCTTCATTCAACTTCAAGACTCTTAGCTCATCTTCAACTGAAAAGTCAGGGATTGTCAATGTAGGCCAGAGACAGGGATTTGGGATTAGAGTTAGCAATTCCTCTCCGCGTTCCTTCACAGCCATTTTGCGCAGCATTTGGTAATCTTTGGGTCCAAAGAGCTCTACAGAGCAACAGCAAACAAATCAGAGTGGCAACTACTTCAACAGGAGATGAAATCAAAACTGAAAGCCACTCAAGGACTGTTGCTGCCTTTCTCCTTCCTTTGCTAGCTCTAGGATACTTTCAGAGAGTTTAGTCTACATAGAATTGGCAATAAAGACCACAATGTTCCCGACACTCTTACTGTTTCGGACAATTCTGAAGGATTCTAGTTTTCAAGGCTACTATACACTATCCTGCTATGTGTTAAATGGGTTTCCACTTTCTGGGTCAACAAAGGACCTGTTTTAGCACAAGAGGACAGAATGCCACCTTTCCACCAGGAATTACAAGACCCAGTTCACTAGAAGGTCCATAGGCGCAAGGATAGAATCTGAATTACAAAATTTCAGACAATCACTGCAGGAAAGAGATACTTTTCTGAAGTTATTTGCTGCCCTTTTCTGGTCATTTGGATATTTACAACCAGATCTGGTAGTCCTAGTCCTGCAGGACTATAATATATACACTAGGATTCTGTTAGCATCATTGTACCATTATAGACTGGATAGGCTGGGCATACAACGTGCACTGCTCTAGAAAGCTAAGCTTCTCTGCTAAAAGGCAAAACAAAGTTTGTAATCCTTAAGTCCTACTTATGCAACATTGAGAAGATGTTTCAAAAGAAAAAGATGCATTTTCTTTAAAGATGCTTGTTGCCCAATTCAATTTTCAATGTACGTATCTGTGTTTGGAGGGGGTGTCCACTTGTTGGCTCTTTTTTTTTTTTTGGTTCTGTCTTCTCACACATGCCTATGTTGTGTTGTGTTGGCAGGTCTCCCATTGTCTTCCTGCTTCAGGGAACTTTCTTGGTTGCTGCAGTCAGTTCCAGGCCAACCTCAAAGCTTTATGGGGAGATCACTTCCCCAAATTATCCCAAAACATACCCAAACAACAACATCAGTACCTGGGACATTTCAGTGCCAAAGGGTTACAGAGTGAAGCTAAGTTTCTGGCTGTTTGATCTGGAGCCATCTGAGGCCTGCCGATATGATTTTGTCAAGGTATGTGAAGAGAGGCTGGGTTGTGGTGATGGGAATCAGGGTCTCTGAGATCCAAGTATTGCTGCCCATAAAGGGTCAAATATTACTGTATTCACTGGTATTTGCATCACAAGTTCCTTCTTGGCTTCTTTATTATTCTCCTCACACTTTATTTTGCATTTGTGCTCAGATTCAATTGCAAGAAAATGCTTACTAGAGGGAATATTGATTTCCTTCCTTCTTCTTCTATAACACGCCAACTTTCTCCATCTCAATTTGTTTTCCAAATTCCCCCTTGTTTCCATGCAAATTGGCAAGATGCTTTCTGCATGGGCTGTTTTTAAAGGATTATAATTCAATGCCCCATGTATATGTCAAGTTAATTGAAGATACTATGGCTCTTGGCCAAGGAGCTCTTTGGTTTCTAATATTTCCTTCCTCCTCTCCTTGGACTCTGGCAGATCACAGCAAACAAGAAGGACTTAGGCCGGTTCTGTGGCCAGGTAGACTCTGCCACAGGCAACCATCCAAGAGACAAAGCATTTTTGTCTACCAACAATCGAATGCGGCTCCTGTTCCAGTCTGACTTCTCTAATGAGGAGAACGGCATTGTGGTTTCCTATAAGGGATTCTTAGCTTATTATCAAGCTGTGGGTGAGTACAGAATCTATATACCCTGCTGAAGTCTTAAGCACAAACTGGCCCAGCTTCACTTTTCAGGATCAGTCAAAGCTTGCTGATGAAAAATATTTAGGGTGGGAGGAAAGGAAAGGCACAGAAGAGGACATAAGCATGAACAATCAAGAGGGAGTAGGTAATTCAGTCGAGAGCTTAGCACATAAATAGCAATTCAGCCCAGATGGGAAGAAATCTGGGAAGAAGCATTTCACAGTATTTAAAAATACTCTATTTTAATTAGCTCAATATAAATGAGGTTGGGAAATACAGTTTCCAAGCTTCTGTGTTTATCTCAATGTAGAGGTATATGTAAATATAGCCAGAGGCATCTGCAGCAAATTGCGTTGACATGAACTGATGACACATACACACTGATGTTACTATGCAAATGTTGCCTTTCTATACTGGATGGATGACCTGGCAATTTGGACCTACAGAGGAAAATTATATTTTTTGCAGCAGTTGAAATTGCTAAATTATCTTCAAAGGCAGCTCAAAAGATAACATTGCATAAATACCCCAGTGAGAGGTTTACTAGCACTTAGGCTGCTCCTGTCCAGAAATACAGTAGTAGAAATTGGTGAACCTGAATGAATGAAAAGCATGCCAAGACACCATGGGTGCATGAGGCTCCACTGACAAATGAGTGCTACACATTTTCTTTTTTAGGGGAATATACCCATATCAAAAACATTATATAACATGAGGACCATATACTGGTACTCCAAATATCACCTCTTTATCATGATTCAACTTATTAGCTCTGAGACTACAGGCACCTTCATGCCTTTAGCTTGATCCTGAGCCTTTACCTGGTGAGACATGGCATCCCATTTAAGATCCCTAGATGGCTTGCCTGTAGAGTGGCTTCATTCAGATGGAGAGATGGGAGAATCCAATAGTGCAAGAAGTGTTGCAAGATCAAGCAGAAACTCCTCAATCTACATAATGGAGCTGGAAAAAAATCACTGTTTAGTCATTCATAGAGGCCTCATGCAACCATGCTAGATTTTATGACCTTTTTGCCACAGTCATTAAGTGAAACAGCACAGTCATTAAGCAAGACAGCACATAATCATGATTTGCAATTTTCCCAGTTTGCTTCCCCACTAATGTAGCTAGTTGGAAAGTGGCTGGGAAGGTTGCAGGAAGCTGCAACTATCATAAATTCAAACCGCTTGCCAAGAGTCTGGTGGATTTTCTCATGGTTTTGGGTCACAGGAGACTTTAATTTTAATTGTATTGCTTAAATTGCTATTTCACACCTGCAATTCTGTCATAGCAGGTAAAGATTTGCAACTTGAATATGCTAAGTGAAGGACACCAGACCCTCAACACTGCAGCTATCTAAAAATATTTGCTGGTGAAGGACTACGATTTTCAGGAACCATTAATCTCCAGCTGTGGTGCAGCACGTACAAACAAGCAGAAGCATATCATAAGCAGGAGGACTAAGATTTCCTCTTTTACTGGGAAAGCTGCCCTGGAAACAGCTGCCTGGAGACTGTTTTTCTGTTCAAGAGCAAAAGAATGACCTGACCTTGAATGCAAAATTAATAAAATCCTGTAAACTATTATGTTCTCTGCTTTCATCTCATCCTCTAGATCTAGATGAGTGTGCCCCCAGAAATGACATTGAAGATGGTCCTCAGTGCCAGCATTTCTGTCACAACTATATAGGGGGCTACTTCTGCTCTTGCCAGCCTGGCTACCAGCTCCAGAGTGATGGTTATTCTTGCAAAGGTAAGACCACATGATCACCCAATAAAGCAGAATGCCAGAGAGAATAGGGAGATTATGCCAAGAAGAATATCAATGTGGAAGATTGCAAGAGAACATTGAGGAAGCTTGCAGATGTCATTAGGGGAGAAGTGACCATTTAGTTCTGGGAAAGGAGAGAAGAAAGTATGAAAATGAAATTCAGAACAACCCTACTTTGATTCCCTTTTTGTATGAGAAGCAGCAGAGGAAATCTCTGAATGGTTTAAGATTCTGCTATTGCACTTTACAATAGTAGACTAGCGTTCCTGTAATCCCTGAGGTTTCTGATTTCTCACCTAGTCTACTTCAAAGAGCTGCCAACCCTTGTCTGTAGTACCATCAAGGTGCTATTCCAGATTTGCAACAAGAAATAGGTCCCAGAAATACACTACCTGATGCTCTGCAGATGAGTTTTATATGAATTTTCCTTCTGGTGAATCCTTTTTTGTTTCTTGCTCTGCAGTGAATTGCAGCAATGAACTGTTCACAGAAACCTTCGGGTATTTGTCAAGCCCTGGATACCCTGAGCCCTATCCACCTAACTTGCAATGTAACTACAGCATAAGGGTAGAGAAAGGGATGACCATTATCCTCAAGTTCTTGCAACCCTTTGAAATTGATGACCACCAACAAGTCCGCTGCCCTTATGATCAGCTTAAGGTACTGCAGATTGATAAATTCCTAACTGGTGTTGGCATTCAATACTTGGTTCAACCTTAGAATGGGTGATAGATCAGGAACAGGGAAGCTTCAAGGATCACTTCAGTCTGTCTCTCAAGTACTAGGTTCTCATTGTAGAATTAAAATGTTTAGGGTTTTCCTAAGAAATATCTATGGAAATAGCTAGAATATTGTCCAAATAGTCGCCTTCTTGCCATTTACATTTTTAAGTAAACTCTACTGCAGATAGGGTGAGTTGTTCCATGGAGCTTGGCTTTTTCTGAAATGCCTATTACAGTCCAAATGACTCTTGCAATATTGTAGGTATTACAAGTGTACAAGTAGAACACAAGTACACACCAAGTGTCCCAAAGGTGCTTTTTCAAGAAGCAACTGGACTTTCTGTTTTTTCTCTGAAGATGTTTTACTTCGCATCCAATAAGCTTCTTCAGCCTTCAGAGCTGAGGAAGCTTCTTGGATGAGAAGTGAAACATCTTCAGAGAAAAACTAGAAAGTCCAATTGACTCTTGAAAAAGCACCTTTTGGGACAACCATGACTTGGATGACTGAGAATCTCCATTTACACACCAAGTGTACTGTTACAAAGAATTAGGGATAACGTGATAGCAGTATTTCAGTATTTGAGGGGCTGCCACAAAGAAGAGGAAGTCAAATTATTCTCCAAAGCACCGGAGGGCAGGACAACAAATAATGGCTGGAAAGTAATCAAAGAGAGAAGAAACCTGGAATTAAGGAGAAACTTTCTAACAGTAAGGATAATTAACCAGTAGGACAGCTTGCCTTCAGAAATTGTGGGTGCTCCATCACTGGAGGTTTTTAAGAAGAGATTGGACAGTCAGTTGTCTGCGATTGCTTGAGCAGGGGCTGGACTAGATTATCTCCAAGGTCCAGATTCTATTCTATTCTATTCTATTCTATTCTATTCTATTCTATTCTATTCTATTCTATTCTATTCTATAGCAAGCAACACACGTCCTATAGCTGCTCCTCAGGGAAAAATCTCAAAAGGCTACCAGATTATGTACCTTTTGTTTGTTCCTCTGAGTTTCATATTGCTGCTCATTTCACATTGTTGTCAAAATGCTTTTGTTGCTACGTGCAGAGAGGCTTTCCCTACAATCCCTAATATGAACATTTATTCAATCATTTTGCCTTAATAATTATATATATGTGAGTTTATTACTGAATAATTTATTTATTACATTATTTAATTTTTTAAAATGTTTAAGTGACACACAAAATAAATAAGTAAATTCAAAACATTAAATTAAAGGAAACATTAAAATGCAGCAAGTACCAAAGAAATCAAAACTCAATATAAAAATATAATTGCAAAAAAAGTCAAATAATTATATAAAAGAACTAAAATGAAAAACCAAAATCTAGAGGCACTGGACTGAAATGGGTGGCTATAGAAATTAAATAAAGAAACAATAAAGAAATAATTATGGGAAATCCATCAAAACAAGCAAAAAGAGAAACATTTCAACAACATTTAATATCTTTGCCATAAGTTCCATCTTATTTCTAGTAGTTCTTATTTGAACCTATGGATAGGTATCTTTTGATTGGTAGGTTGGTTGGTTGATTTTAATAGAAATATTGAAAACAGGTATAAAAATGCAGCTCTAATAGCCATGTAGAAAATCCACATTCTGAATTTGGTACAAGTCACATTTTGGAAAGCCTTTCCCATTCTAATGAGCTTTTGATCATTACAAGATGGAAGCTTTTAAGCAAATCTCCCAAGAAAGTTTCTTTCCCATTTTCTTCTGACTGATGGAACATTCATTTCTGAAACCTCAATTTCTTACTAGATCCATGCTGGCATGAAACAGATTGGTGAATTCTGTGGCAGAAGGCCTCCAGGGATGATTGAAACCAATAGTTCTTCAGTGGATGTCATTTTTCTCACAGACGAATCAGGATACAGCCGAGGGTGGAAGATTTCGTATAGTATAGAAAGTAATTATTCCCATCCAATACTTTTAAATTAAAAGGTAGTAACATTTCTGCTGCTGCTTCTTTCATTTCTTTCTCATCTCCAATAGGGATCCGTTGCCCACAGCCTGTGACAAAAGATGCCTTCACCATCATCAAGGACCCACAGTCCCTGTATCAATACCAAGACTACTTCATTGTCAGCTGCAAAACTGGATACAACTTGATGGAGGTTAGCCTTGTTCATTTGAGTGATTTATTATGTTATCTCTTATAAGCTTTTTTTCTTGCAATGACCTTGAATTAAATGGTCTCTTTTTTGCTTCTTCAAAAAGCTTTCTTTTCTTTCTACATCTCCTACTCTTGTTCATGGAAGCAAACTAAGATATGTGCCAATACATGAAAAAAACAAATACGTATCTTCCCCATACAAAAGAAAGAGGTCAAACTGTGCTTGAATTTTTGATTAAAGACAGAGAGTTGTCAATTGCGCAATTTTTGAATAATTACAAAAGCACAGAGAAGAAATTGGAGAAACCGAAAGTGTAAGAGAGAGAAAGAAAACATTAATTTGGAACTCAGCTCTAGAAGCTGCTTTGAAGGTCAGAACTCGATTCTAATAGCACCAAACTTACAACTGCAGACTTTTCACTACTCAATAGCTCTAACTAGTCATATATTAATTAGAGAAGACTAGTAAGCATTTCCAGCTCATTTGCTTGTAGGGTTACATTTGTTACCCCCGAGTCCTGGATTTTAATTAAAAAGAAATCTCCAACTGGTATAAATGTGCAATTGCTATTCTATCCAATAGCATGTTCAGTCTAAAACTAATGACAACAATGGCTCCTTTTTAGTCTTTATAATAGAGGTATTTTCATGCAGAAAAATCAAAACCTGAAAACTTGTTTTCATGAGGTTTCTGAAGACTGCCTTGCTAACACAGGGAATTCCTTCAGTGTTTCTCAACCTTGGCGACTTT
>JANHFJ010003694.1:417048-428806 GCA_032468195.1 Cerberus rynchops
CCCACGGCTGGCCATACGGTCCGGTGAATAAGATGACCATGACAGCAACGCCCCACCTCTGAGCTATGATCTCGAGAAACTACAATTCCCAGAAAGCCGAGTATTTTCCGAAAGAACGATTTGGCCGCTGAAACTGTTGGGATTTGTAGTATTCGCTTGGTTCCTTATGGGGGATTTGAAGCGGATGCCGTTCCCTGGAAAAATACAAGTCCCGTGAGGCCTTGCGCGGGTCATATTACCTTCCCCGCCCGGTATGTCGGAGACTGTGAAGACAACAGAATCCCCACTACATCCCGTCTTTTTCACATGAGAGCTTACCGGAGTGTCGAAAGAGAAGGCGCACTCATCCTTGTGGACGCGGTCCCCGGCCTTGGGCACCCGGATAGACGGTAGCACAGAAAGTAGTGCCTCACTCAGCTCCGCCATGACAGCTGCTTTCTCCAACACCGCCCACAGCGAACAGCTACCAATCAGAAGACAACATACGCTAAGCTTCTCCAGCCAATGAATGGTGGCACAAAGGGAAGTGGGCGTGTACTCCGTAAACCCTCAGGGACGCAATATATTTTTGTTTGATTTGTCCTTCCAATGCTTATTTTTAAACGGACGCCCATTGTAGCCAATCAGGATTGCAGGTAAACATTCTACAAATGGAAACGGTGGTTATGTTCTTAGCTCCGCCCCGATGTTATTAGTCTTCAAAATGAGAAGTTGGGAGATGGGTATTTGTATTTGTCTAAACTAGCCAATAAGGTAACGCCGGTGGGTTTAGCCTTCCCATAGATGGACAGCGCTCTAGTCCAATAAAAAAACAGATAGAAGAGTTAGAATTACTTTCCAGCCAATTGCAAGAGGACAGGGAGGCAGAAAGGTACAAAAGGGAATGTCGCGTTTTCAAACGAGCAGCGTAAAAGAGCTGTCTGAGCGATTGGCAGCCATTCACTCCAATCAGGGCTGTTGCAGAGGGTCTGGTGGAGGAAGGCGGGAGATTCGAATACTAGGCTAGTCGGCCCAAGCGAGTCTGAGCTTGGGCGAGCGAGTCCAACAAAAGCGAAGGGGGTGGTTTAGGGGTTTTTTTTGGGGGGGGGGGAAATGTGAGCTTTCCCCGAGTGGGAAGACGGAGGGCAGGTTGGTGAGACGGATTTATGGCCGCTCCTTCCCTCGGAGGTAGAAGAGTGTCAGGGTTGTCGCAATAGGGGCTTCGGCTGCGTCTGGCTGACTTTTTCCTTGGGTTATAAGGCTCGTTGTTGTTTTGCAGGATTCCTGCGTTCCCAAACAGTTGCCATGGGGGCTTCTGAGAGTTTCCCAGCTACGCCCACCTGCACACCTTTGCTGAATAAGCACCTGAGACACGTCAGTGACCCAAGGTCGCCTACTGCCGGGATCCTGAGAACGCCCATTGAGGTACTTGGAGGGCTGCCTTTCAGAGCGAAGGATTTGCCTTTCCATCTTCCCTTCCCTGCCTATCTGCTGTTTTAACTTGGTTCGTTTGTCTCTGCTTTTAGGTAGAAAGCTCCAGCAAAGACAGCATACAGTTTCCAAAACAAGGGGAGTTGGTAGCCAAAAGCCAGCATGAGAACTGGGATCCTCGTTCCCCAACGCCAGGAATTTCTCGCACCCCTCTAAAAGATGTGTTAGCTGGTAAGCAGGGATATATTTCTAGCCTAATCTGCTTTTAAATCTGCTATGTGGAAAGGTTCACATTTTCCTAGGCTTGCTTGCTTGCTTTAATTTATATGCCAAAAGGACTGTAGTAGTGCTTCTAGTGCTTCGTTACAAATGAGACCGGACTCTTCTTTTCTTATACTTGAAGCTGTTGGTTCTCATTGCTGTTCCCATAAATGTTCTGATGAGTCTACTTTTCAGTTGATAGTTGATCCTATATCTCAACTATCTTAATATAATTTACCAAACTATAAAGTGGACTAGAAACTAAAAGATAAATTCTAAACATCCCTTAGATAAGAAGGCTATCTGACTTTGGGGCGTCACTCATATCAACTGAATCCACTTCATAGGGTTATTGTTATGAGAGTATTAGGTATTTATACTGCATTGAGTTGACCACAATAAAGGGAGAGAATAGAAACCTAACAATTTTAGTCTAGTGTGATGTATGAACCCAGTGGTATGGTTAGTTTGTGGATTAATGAATCGGGCAAACTAAGAATATTTAGTTAAATTAACCAGTAATACAGCGTTTTGCATGGACACATAGTCATCCTAAATAAACCCTCCAGTTCATTTATTCAACTGAAGTCACCCACTCAAGTCTATGTGGCTCTAGATGGCTTACAATAAAACCAAAGCAGGCAGCATTACTAAATGAATCATCTGCACAGTTTGGAGACAGGCTTTAACCCACACCTAGGGCCCCGAAAGATATTGTAGACTAATATATTGATATTGTAGACTAATATCAGAGTCCAAAAACCAAGAATGGCAGATTGAGGTTCTTTTAAACAGTTTCTTATAGTTCTTCATCAGAGAATACAGAAATCTTGCCCCAACTAAAAGTGTTTGCACCATTAAACATATTCTTAAAAACTACTAGGGAAGAAACAGTTTTAATATTTTCTCCCAGACAGACTACCTGGACTTCGCTGTCTTTTGCTCCTTTGGAATACACTCCCTCCTTCCTGGGAATCAGTCAAATACTTACAAAAGGCCAACAAGGGATGGGGCAAATATAGTCTCAGGGTGTGGGCGAGGTTCTAAAGGGCTGGTGCCATAACAGAAAAAAATTTCCTGGGCCTTGACAGTTTGTAACCAATAGTACTCAGAACATGTCTTTCCCTTCTTATGGGTAGGACAGGTAGAAACAATTGTGGAGAGAAAAGTAACCCTTTAATGATGATAGCCAACCCCTTGAATTATACTTGAAAGCCAATGCTCATGAAGTAATGGTGTCACATGTGCTGTGTAATTGACATCAGTAATTGCCCACGCTGCTGCTTTCTGCATCAGTTGGAGCTTCCAATTCTCTTCAAGGGTAGCACCCTGTAAAGTGCATTACAGTAATCCAGTCTGAAGGCATGAGTGACCATGAGCAAGGCTGTCCTTTCTAGGAACTGTCACCACTGACATACGATCCACAAATGCTACCTGCTGTTTGAGCAGGAGCTGTGGATCCAGGAGGATCCCCAAATTGTGCACTAGGCAAGGCCTCCTTATCCAGAACCAAGGGTGGAAAGGCCTCCTTACCCAGAACTAAGAGGTCCAAAATCTGAAAGCCATTCAGTTTTGCTTGGGTTGAGCTGAAGCTTGTTGCACCATACCCAAGCCTCCCATAGTCTCCAGATGCAGAGAACAGAGCTTCAGGTGGCCTAGCATGGAGACATACAGTATGCAGGCAGTATACTGACGATACCAATCCCAAAATTTTAGAGGGGAGATATTAAAAAAGATAAGAGTGTATCGAGCCCTATGGCATTTTGCAACGAAGAAAGACTGCTAGTGGGATTTCACACATGCCTTGTACATCACTGATTGGAATGGACTCTGGAGGGAGGAGACAATACTGTGCTCACCCATATCTAACTCCTAGATCTGGTCCAAAAGGATACTATGATGAACGAAATTGAAAGTCTCTGACAGATCAAGAAGAGCAGGGATTCATTTCCCCCTTGCTTCCCACCAGGGGTGATCTAAGAGTGATCAATGTCATCTTGGTTGGTTCATTATTACTAAGACCAGCCTTCTGTATGACTTTGACATCACAAAGCAAGAAGGATGGGTGCTTGCTAGGTTGCGTGTGACGTTCTCATGTTCATGGGCTTGTATTCTATGCATGAGATGAATTCTACTTTTGACTTTCTATATTTTGAACAAGAGAGGGGGATACTCAGCTTCTTTCTTCAGTGATATTTGTACAGAAGGAAAAGATTTGCCAGAGTAGTGGGAGAAGAGCATGTGCACAATTTTTACAGCAACTACTGTCTTACACATGTGCCCTGACATCTTAGGGCTGAATTATGCACCATTTAAGGCAGTGCTTATAGGAGGTCTTGGCAGGCAGAAGATAATCTAATCTTTGAAATTTCCTGCTGTTGTATAAATTTTCAATTCTGGAATTTGATTTCTGTCCAGCTACCATAAACTATCCAGTGAAGTTGTTTTGTGAAAACTTTATGGGAGAAAATAGAGAGGAAGAGCAACCTCAAGAGGAATCTCAGCATCAAGATCAGAAATCTGAATTTACCTTTGGAATGGAGGAGACGACTTCAAAGAACACAGTTTCCTCTGGGGAAATTTTTCTAGAGGATCTTCAGCAAGCAGAAGGAGGAAAGGAGCAGTTGTTCTCCATAGATTCTGTTGCAGCTGCAATAAAACCAGTACAGTCTGCCCGCATCATTCACCCTACAGGTGAGATTAATTGTCCAAAGCTGTTCAGTTGTTCCATCACTCCTCTAATAGTGATTTTCTGAGTAAAGCAAGTCAATTTGATCAATATTATTTCTGTCTAGATCAGTGTTTCTCAACACCTTGGCAACTTTAAGATGTTTGGACTTCAACTCCCAGAATTCCCCAGTCAGCAAGCTGAAGTTGAAGTCCAAACATCTTAAAGTTGCCAAGGTTGAGAAACACTGGTCTAGATAAATGTTTATAAATGTTTATTTGTGTTATTGTCTTGCCAATCTAAGCTGCTAATCCTTGTGAATCTGGCATTATGCAAGAACCTTCAGTTCCCAAGAAACTGAAACCTAGGTTGGCTAGCTTTATGGTAGTCTACCTCAGCAGCCACTGTGAGCATGTGAACTTAGACTGTGCCGCAAGTAAGGAACAAAAAAGGAATGTTAGTGTAATTATATTGTTAACTACAGTATGTTTGCAAAATTCACATAACCATTCTTTTACTACATGAGGATAACAACCTCTGCCAGGAAGGAAAGGTGGGAGGTTCATGGTACTTGAACTTCTGTAATAAGAAACATTGTGATGAATTTACACACTCTTCTTTTCCTTCCTACTCCTCAGGAAGCAAGTCAGTAAAACGCAGAGTCAGTAACAAAATGCTGGCAATGCCAACTGGTAGTGGACGTTCCCCACTTAGTATCCTTCATGGTGACAATTCTCCAATTTCCCTTGCTTCTCATCAGGTAACAATATGTGGCAAGAGGGTTGATACTATTCCATTAACCCAAATCTCTGCTTTGTTTAAAGTGCTTTTAGATAGTTACCAACTTTTTTTCTGAAAAACAAGACATTTGGAAAAGTGGTAGGTTCAAATCCAGTATAAGCAGGATGGGCTGCTTTCTCTTTGCTTTATTTGCTAGCACCTTTTAAAGAATTATTTTCAACACTGGTTTTCTTTAGGTATGAACAAACTTTTTAAATCAAGAGCTACACCAAGATTCATAGAATATTAAAGCAACAGCGGGCATGATAGTAGACTTGCTCAGAATAAATTAGGGTTTTTTCCCATTTAGAATTAATTTATCTTCTAACTTTGGAAGAAATTTACTACCCTTTTGAACTTACCTTATCTTCCCTTTAAAATAAATGGAAATCAATGAAAATATTGTCCTGTTCATTAATTTCTTCAACTATGTAATTGACTGTGTCAGGGTTCTTTATTTCTTCCAATCAATCTTCATATGTTTTAAACAAAAGCAAACCATATCTTTAACATACAATAAAATCTTTCATGTCAATAAACATGTCAGTTTGTTGATAAAAAGATGCATATGTACATATTTTTACACGTGTATTATTGATTTGTACTTTCAGAGGCATTTATGTTGCATGGTTGAAATTTAAAATTTGGAATAATTGCCTCTTCCAATGGGTGGCAGCCCAAAATTGAGTTTCACATATTCAGTGAAGCCAACCTATGACTTTCCTTTCTGCATTGTGCAAATTCAGATCTGAGTAAATCAATCATACTGCGAATACAAAACCTGGCTGCCATCAGATAGAACAGTCAAATACGTATATTTCTTCAACCCAACAAGATACTATTTTTTTCAGAGTAAAAGGAGTTCATCAGTGACTGATAATCAAAGAGAGCCAAAGGATGGAAACTTAAGCTCTGGGCCAAACTTTCCAGCAGATAGCTGTGGTTGGGATCCCATGAATAAGGAAAATCGACATTGTCGTTGGGTGGAAAATTAGCTTCAGATGCTCTCTGGATTACCGCCCTTTAATATGAAGGTTTGATGGCTCAAGTATGAAGACAATGAAGTAGCATGATTTTCTTTTGCTTCTTGTCCATTTCCCTCTTGCTACTTTTCTCTGTCTTTGGTTTTCATGTTTAGATTCCATAATGTATAGATACTTCTGTGTGACTACTTTTTTTAAAAAATGTCTGAAATGTCTGTTTGGAAAATAAACCTCATTTTAGAATGAGATTGTGGTTCCCAGCTGCATTATTCTAAAACTTTTGTCACAATTGGAAAAAACTACCCCTGGAGTACATCTGTTAGAGTGGGGCCAAAACTATTCTTTGCAGAAGCTAATGTTGGACATGGAATCCACAGACTTCAACATGGTAGGCTGAAGAATTCTGGGAGTTGAAGTCCATAAGCCTTAAAATTGCCAAATTTGGAAAAAAACAGAATGTGGGGTGTGAGAAATATGGAACTTGCTAGCTGACATATCTCACTGACCAAAGTGAGGAATTAGTGGACAAGTATCCAATTTGCCTTCAGCCTCTGGGTAGTAGAATAAATAGTACCCTTTGTTTCTTGGGATTATGGGAACCAGAACAATATGGAATATGCTCTGGTTCCCATGATAGCAATATACAGGGCAATCATATGAGTGGGTGCAGAACTTGTGTTTAAGTTGTAACTTATAAATTAATGTAATACAAGCAGTCCTTGGCTTACTATCTTTTGTTTAATGACAGTTCAAAGTTATGACACCCTCAGAAAAAACGATTTGCATCCAGTTCTCAAAGTTACAACCATTGTACTACCCCTGTGGTCACATTATTGTAGCTTCTGACATGCAGAGTCAATTGGGGAAGCCATGTTCCCTTAATGATGCATTGATTCAGTTAATAACCATGGTAAAAATGATTGTAATATCAGTCTGGTCACATGATTTGCTTAGCAATTACATTGCCTAATGATTGAAATTCCAGTCTCAATTGTGATCATAAGTTGAGGACTAGCTGTATAATGAAGCAAAGACAGGATACAGTATATATCTTTCAAATATCTTAAAGAAGTAAATGTAGCTTTAACACGTCCTGTAACCTTTTCCAAATGAAAGCCTAGATCAGTGGTGGCAAACCTTTTACTTACCGAGTGCCAAAAAGTACGCACTTTGCATGTCATGCACACATGTGTGGCTCTTCCACATAAGCTGCATGTGCAACAGCAACATCTGTGCATGCATGCAGCTTTTGCACATGCAATGCATATGCGCTGCATGCAGGCACACACACATGACCAATCACGTGTGCGTGCACAGTGGAGGCCTGAAGACCAGCTGGGTCTCTGCAATCGCGCATGCGTGCATGTGCAATCGCATGTGAATGCTCACCTGGAGGTAAATTAGCCGACAGCTTGTGTGCCCAGTAAGATGGCTCTGCATGCCACCTCTGGCACCCATGCCATAGGTTCACCATCACGGGCCTAGATCTTTGGGGGAAGATTTGTGGGTTTTCTGCTTTGAGACAGTGATATGATCTTGCATCCTGCAATGTATAAAAAGCTGAGATGTGAGTAAACTTCTAAATACCAAAGACACTGCCCAGTTATGTCAAGTTCTTTGAACAAATACTGTATTTTGATTTAGACTAAGGGACATGCTTTGTTTCTCTTCATATCCTTTGTTGCATGGTGTTACAAACATCGCACAGTGTGTGGGATTAATATTAGGAGAGGAAACACTGTTATGTCCTTTCTGTCTTTTCAAAAGGTATACTGCAAACTTAATGTGGGACAATGATCAAAACAAGTCAAATATATTTTAACATAATATTTTAAGAATGATTGTTTATAGTTTTATATTGCATGATTTTATATATTGTTTTATTTGATTGTTCTATGCCGTCCAGAGTTGCTCCTGGTGAGATGGGAGGACCTTTACATTTTATAGATTAATAATTAAAACGGAATGTTGTTAGTAGTTCATAAGCTTTTGATTCATACTTAAGAGCCCAGGAAACAGTTCTTCAAATCTTACATAAAGGCACAAAATAATTGGTGATTTTAGGCAAATCACTATCACTTTCTTAGCCCTTTGCAAAAACAGTGATTGTCTGGCAATATTGGTTTTGGTTGAGATAACATGAAAACAAATAAATTTATGAATTAGAGAAGCATATCTTAGGGTATCTGAAAGCTAGGCTTTCACATGTATAAACAGTTTTGATGTGAAATACAAATCAAAAATTCTATCCAAAATTAAGCTTAATTAGGCAACTTTATAGACATACATAAATGCATTTTTCCTGGTAAAATATATCGATATGCATTTTTGTTTCAATTTCTCAATTTAGATGGTATTGAATGACTTACTGGAGTCATTAAACCTAATAAATCATGTGACAACTTAATTGCTGATTTGGTGGGGACTAGTGATTCTGTGATGAAGAGAAATAGGATAGGATCTGTGAGATATTCACACATATTAGGCCATAGTTTTAAGTCACACTATGATTTACAGAACACAACTACTGGGTTAACACACAAACTAAAATAGTAATAAGATGACAGAACACCCAGACTAGAAATGTGGTGCTAGTGGAAATCTATAAATGAAGCCCATAAATTAAATATGTTTAAAAAGATGAATGGCCAAACTCTTACAGATTTATCAATCATGAGATTCAATGTTTTTTATCGTATCAGATGTGAGTATAAGTTGTCAAAATTTAGCCATATTTTTAAAAATTAAATAGTTTTGTTTCAGATGGTCCTGTGAAAGATTGCTTGGAAATGTTGATCATGTCATAAAGAGTTCTGTGAATCCGTTATATTGGTTTCAGACTATAACCATTAAATTGTTTTATTGGGAAGCTAAACTGGTGTTCTAGAACTTCTTACTGACTTAGAAAAAAGCAAGTACATTAAGATATATCTTCATCTACTCTTAAAATGATCTGATTCTCTGATACCATAGTAATATAGGAAAGAGATTGTGAGAAGTAACAGAAAGAAAGACGTAAGAGCCAATAGCTGGAAATAAGAGCCAACAGATGTTAGAATCTTATAAACTAGTTTGGTCCAGGCTGCAAAAAGCTGAGGAAGAAAAGTCAAAATGTTCAAATTAAACTCAATGGTTTTACTTATGAATGACAGCAGGAGGTTCCTACTGCAGTTTCTAAGGTTCTGTATTTTATCCCTAATTACAATATAGTGTTAATGCAATACAATAGAGAGTTTAATTCTGAATCTTCTAAACAATTCTGTCTGAGCCTGAGCTCCAGAACATGGCCTCAAATAATGCAACTTGAGCCAGTCTATCCAATGTTTCAGTTTTATTTTGCCTGGGCTATAAAACAACTTTATAATAATTACATCATAAAGCAGTGACTTGGAGGACCCTAAAGGATGCTGGAATGCTAAGTGTGCACGGTATGGAATTAAGTGGTATGAGAAAAATAACTATACACAGGTAATAAGATTACATTAAGCATTTCTGACTCCGGTGCTCAAACTGGGAGCAACAAACTCCTTCCCAGGCAATGTGTAGAGTAAAACAATGAGTTAATATATTTCTCCAAGAGAAAAGTGAATAAAGTTCATTGCAGAATCCTTGCTGTGATAAACCACTTGAAGACACGTCCAAGGACAAACTATAATTGGATGTGTCTGAGGTCTTTGTGGTAGTCTTAACATGGAAAATCAGAAGTTGAGGGATGGGAAATAAAGGATTCATTTAGAGTTTCTTGAGGGTCTCTAATTTGGGTAGAATGAGTAGAAACTTCTACCTTGCTGACTGACTACCTGGAGGCAGTCACAGAAATGGACCCCTGATTGTGGGGAAGGTTTCAAAGAATATCAGAAGAATTGATCTGTGTGGATTCTTTCCCTGAGCTTCTCTTTAGGGAGGTAAGTGTAGTATGAACCAATATCTGCATAGAATAAAAATATCAGCTGTGGTATTCAAAGGTACATCTGAAAAACCCTCTCCAAATTCTCTCTTCTTTTCACATAGCATCTTCAGTTCCAAACTTTCAGGAAACTGTCCCAAGAGCCAGTTGCTGCAGCCATGCCATCTGCAGTTACTCCCAAACAGCTCACCCTATTATCATGTCCAGACAGAAGGCCTGTAGGTTTAAATAATAATGGTACATGATCTGCTATGATTAAGGTAGATAATGTAATGTTTAAAACAATATTAAAACACCATAAGAGACAAAATTAACGAGACAAAAAGACAAGACCCATAGTTTTGGGAGAGGCAGTGGATTAGTTTGGAGGAAATTTATTTTGCCTGAACTCAGCAGATCTCTGAGCAGAGTTCCAAATTTTGGATAGCATACGTGGCCCTCGCTTGTCATTCACATCTCTGATGGCACAGTTATCTAAAGGAAAGGCCCATACAGACGGGATGTAGGAAGAGCTAATCCATTTACAGTGGAGTATAACTCATCTTTCATCTTTGATATGCGAGGGGAACAATATGCGATCTACATGCCAACACCCTCCAACAACCACTAGATTGGGTAGAAGTGAGCTGTTATTCACAGCTTGAAGGTTAAAGAGTGATCAGGAAAAAGGAACACTTTCATGTTGGAATAAGGGAAACTGATGTCTGATTTTGCTCAGTCTCTCATTCTTCTAATTTTAGATTATATTAGGTCATGATTTTTTTTTTTAAAAAAAAAAGCCTGTTCCCAAGTTGATATAGATTACTCCATGCACATTTTTCTGTGAATGTAAAAAAAGCAAGAGAAAAACCCTCAGAACTGTAGCCGTGACTCACCCACACGCTCTGCTTTCAGACTATCCCAGATATTGCAATTAAAATCATCATAACCGGCCAGGAGGAGGCGCCCGCTGCGGGAGAAAGCGACTGAGGTAATTCCACACATAATGGACTCGTGAGAAAAGTTGATGAGCTCTTGGTCCGCCCGAAGGTCAAAGAGGCGACAGGAGGCATCATCAGAACCAGTGCAGATGGCGTCCCCACTGGGGAAGAACTATGGAGAAAAAGAGGGAGAGGTGGGGGGGGGGAGAGAAATCATTTGCTTCTGTTGTCTTCTGCAGGTTATTTCTGCCCTAATCTTTGTCATTGTTTCAGTGTCCAGCTCACTTCCACCCTCAGTTCCAGGAAGGACTTCAGAAACTTACTGTAATGGCATTGATATCTGATTCATGTCCTATAAATGTCTGGCGGCAAGCTCCTTCTCGGATGTCCCACAGCTTGGCACTGGCATCACAGGCTCCTGAAATAAAAAGCTTGAAGTCCGGAGAGACTGCCAGGCTCATGCAGTCCCCAGTGTGTCCTACGAATGTGGTCTTCTCCTGCCCTGTCTCAATATCCCACAGTATGCTGTAAGAAGAAGAAGAAGAGGTTTTTTAGGCTGCAGTGAGTAGCTATTTCAATCATTTTCCCAAGTGGTATTGGTTTCGAATACTTACAGATCTAGGAAGCTGTATTTAAAAGTAATCTAACAAAATTGTTATAAACTCGGGGAATAATACATAAAACAGGACATTCATTCATTCATTCATCCATCTCTATCCTGCTTTTATTATTTTTGCCCTTGTAACCTCCCATCTGGACTATGCCAATGCTCTCTACATGGGGCTCCCCTTGAAGAGCATCCGGAGGCTGCAGTTAGTGCAGAATGCGG
>JANHFJ010003695.1:149277-159355 GCA_032468195.1 Cerberus rynchops
AAGATGATTAGGGGACTGGAGACTAAAACATATGAAGAATGGTTACAGGAACTGGGCATGGCTAGACCAGTGAAGAGAAGGACCAGGGGAGTTATGATAGCAGTGTTCCAATATTTGAAGGGCTGCCACAGAGAGGAGTGGGTCAAGCTATTCTCCAAAACCTGAAGGCCAGACAGGAATAATAGATGGAAACTGATCAAGGAGAGATTCAACCTGGAAATAAGGAGAAATTTTCTGACAGTGAGAGCAATCAACCAATGGAACAGCTTGTCTTCAGAAGTTGTGGGAGCTTCATCACTGGAAGTTTTCAAGAAGAGACTGGACTGCCATCTGTCAGAAATGGTGTAGGTTCTCCTGCTTGCATGGAGGGGTTGGACTAGATGACCTACATTAAGTCGCTTTTAACTCTGTTAATACGTTATGGTCTGTTAAAAAGGATCTAAAACCAATATTTCCAAATGAGATAATTCCCAAAGGCATGTGAATTGGAATACAAGAAGACCATGATTTAAGACAGTAATTGAGCCTATAATTTTGGTCACAAGTCATGATAGTTATAAACCAGGCTACGGTGTGATTGTGCACATTGCATTGTGAATGCCAAAGTCATTAAGCAAACCCATTGTTTGCTGCAAATTAGAAAGTGGCAAAAACACTGCAAATGTCCAAAATGCAGTCATGTGACGTGTACATGTATATGTATATGCGAGGTTGGTGAATCTGGGTAGAAGTAGCTTTTTCAGGCTACATTATAATTTTGAACAGTCACTAAATGACCAGTCCTAAGTCAAGGACCACCTCTAAATAATTTTGTACAGCTGGTAGAGGGGTAATGTTCCATCTACCTGGTTCAGTTTTGTTTAAAGAGAATGAGAAAAGTGGAAGAGATTACAGATATGGAATTAGACTACAGACTTAATTATCAAACTACTAAAATGGGTTAGATTGATACTTTTGGTCCCAAAATTCCTGAGCTAGTGAAACTTCACAAAAAAAATTTCTCCTTCTTTTCCCTTCAGTGGTGAAGATTTTTTTCCAACTTCAAATAGTTTACTCCATGGAACACATGTGCCCTCCAAAGAAGGTGTTGACAAAATGGTTACAGATCTTGAAAAACAGTAAGTGCCATATTCATAATGAACTACATGTTTAAATTTATTAAGCATCTTGTCTATGTGCGTATGATAGATATCCTGCTGAAGTTTTATTTCAGATTGTATTATTTAAGCACTTTGTACTTAAGAGTCCATCTTTTCTTTCCTATTTATTTTTCAAATAATATAATTATCTTTGCCCCTTTTAAATGATTCTAAGTAATCATATTAACTATAGAACCCAGAGATTGATTTGCTTTGGAGTGGATTAATGAAATCGAGTTTTTTATTCCCCTTAACCCCATTAGCTGAATATGTAAGAAAAAATTCTAATACTATCTCAAATGAAGAATATCCAGTACCTCATTAAAATATGAATTCAAAATATAGCTATATGAACATAAGCTGAGTATTTCGGTTTCTCTTTCAGAATTCAAAAACGTGAAAAATACAGCCGGAGACGTTCTTACAATGACGATGCAGATATCGATTACATTAATGAGCGGAATGCCAAGTTCAATAAAAAGGCTGAGAGGTTCTACGGGAAATACACTGCAGAAATTAAACAGAATTTGGAAAGAGGGACAGCTGTGTAGACCAAAAAGCTCAGGAGGCTGTCCTTGCTTTCTCAGTCTGGCTTCTTTAAAACCTTCATATGTAAAATACGCTCTGCAAACAAGTTCTAATGGTAGAATGAAATTTGTCCACGTATACTACTACTACTACTACTACTCTCAAAGAAGGGTATGTTAGAAAAGTTTTAACAATTATGTAATTGTAGAAAACCAAAGTATTTGACATTATGGTTGATGAGCCAATTGCTATTTTATTTTTGTTTTTTTATTGAAGATGAAAATGTTAAATCACAAATCCAGATTTTTTTTAATGTACCTATGGTTTATTTGAAAACCATTACAATTGTATTAGTTGATAGTTAATTTTGGTAGTTTGATTAAACTAAGAGCCATAGCATATAAAAACTGTTTTTAAAACACTCTTGATGTGCTGTCTGCTTAATGAGCATCTGGCTTATAATGCAATTAGGGGGAAGTAATGAAATATAATTCAGACAGATGTGCAAAACATATCCAAGATGTCTTAGCTTTTGTACACAAAAAAGGCTGAGTTAGAAAGCTTCCTAAGTATTATCTTTAGAAATGTAATATTGTTTGTTCAGGGATCTCCATACTGCCACTCCCCTCTTCCCAGCAATACCTGCTATTCTTGCTAGCTAATGTGTATTTCCCAGTGCCCATCCACAGCACTTTTCTATCCCCTCATAATCCTTACTTGGTACTCAACTCTTCCCACTTAATGACCCTTGCCGTCCTTGGGTTACAGCAACAATGGGGACTGCTGTTGCTAAGTGATACATTCATGTGATATCATACTTTATGACTATGTCATTTATTATTGGCAATTCCGGTCAACTTACCATTGTAACCCGAGGATAGTTATAGTTAATAGATAGTTAAATATAGGATAGCTTGGATCCTATATTTATTTACGAAGGACAACCGTACACAGGACAAAGCTATTACTTTTAATTTTAATCTTCTAGCAAAGAGAATATTTACAAACACACACACACACACACAGTATACTTTCTTCCAGCACCATTTTGCATTTGGCAACATAACTTAAGCAGATGAAACTAAATTTATAGATATGCCTTATTTGGGTACTTGCAAGGAAAAACAGGTACCCAGCGACTCCAAAAATTGTTAACGCTCATTTTGCCCCTATACTCTCTGAAAACATGTGGACTGATCTGGAAGTTTCAAGTGGTACTTCTAATACATTATCCTTTTGCTCTAAAGTACCCATTTTACCCCTAAACACAAAAGCAGACAGAGTAATTCCAAATCAGTCTGTTCAATGGGTGGCAAACATTCTAGGAGGCTCACCAATAGCTTATGGGTAATCCATCCCTACTCATATGCTACTTGGGTCTTACATTTCAGACAACAGAATCTAATCAAATATATGATTTTCTAAAATATCTATTTTCACATGTCTTGTTCCTTTGAATAAAAACAGTACACTTCCATAGAATATTCAAAGTTTATTAGAAAGTCTTTACTATTCCAGATTTTTATGAAAATTGCAGAAAATACACAACTTGTATAAATTCATCCTTCAGTAATTTTTAATGCCATTTTTAAAACTACCATTGTAATGTCACAGTTCAAAACATTTGGCTATCACACAGTATTTACCGAAACTATGACATTGAAAGACAATCGTATTAAGTAAATATACTACCTAAATTTGCCCTGACTGGCCCTTTCTGCTTGAAGTATGGCTTCTTTAAATGTTTGTGCCAAGCTTATTCACAGCTAAATAAGAACTTTAGATTTCATATTAGAAATGTTTCTTACAAAAATGCAAGGAGAGTAATTTATGCAGTGTTGATAACAGGCAAGGATGAATATGCAAAGGCTAGAACTTTACTAATGCATCTTTTGTTACTTTTGTACTTACAAGTACTCTTTTAAAGTGAAATATTAACTACCTAAGTAAACTTAAACTTACCAACAGGAGCCATAAATCACTGTTTAAAAGTGCTTAAAATTATAAAATGAAGAACCCTTCATTTGTTCTTATATTACACGCTAAAACCTATCAGTAAGATATTCCTGTTTGTGACAATCCATTTCAGTCAAAAAGCAAAATTTACAGAAGAAAATCATACCTGTATTCACTGTCTCTCTCTGTTCCATTTTTTTATCTACAAAACAAATTCTAGTTTCAAATGAGGTAATTAATTAAATCTCAAAAATGATATATTTTGGGATTTCATAATATTTCGGATACTATTCACCAAAACAGAACTACTAGCGTGCTCTGAAAGTTGTACTTTTTAGGTCCAAAATTTTCCTCATTCTTAACAGGAATCCACTGGCCAACAGGAGGTTTTTTCTCTTCTTTTTCTTGAGGATTCTACCGGACTCGCTGATTTCAAGGCCAATGGCCTTCGCATTATATTCTGAAAAATAGAAAATTAGAGTAAGTCAGGATTTGCCAGTCATTGTCAGAATAAGTCAATCATTATTTGTTCAAGCAAATAATATGTTTATTCTTACAGATGGTATACTAAAATGGTGGAATTTTAGGATATTCTTACAGTATCCCAAAACTACAATTCTTCCTAAGAATGTACAAAAATACTGAGTTTCACAGAAATTACACGAACAAAATGCAAACTCACAAAAGCAATGCCATAAGAACTTAAGTACCTTGTTTTTCCTAACATTTGTAATAGCCATGAAGAAATGAAGTTTCTCCTCTAGGAATATACTTTGCATGGTTTCAAATTAAAGGTGACAGGATAACAACAAAATAGAGTTGGAAGGGACCTTGGAGGTCATCTAGTCCAACCCCTTGCTCAAGGAGGAGACCTTATCCCATTCCAGACAAGTGGCCGGAATGTGACAATTCCTTGCATGATAATTTGGGAATAATTCTCCCAAAATTTAATGGGGCTGATTTTTTAAACAAAGATGCAGAGAATTGCAAAACAATCCTACATTAAAATTGCTAATCATTTTCTTGTTTTCAGACAAATGAATTTACTAAGGACTAAGAGTAATGCCCCTCGTCACAGATGTCATCTCAATTTCCTTTTTCTCTTCTGTTTGTCTGTTGGTCTATTAGAAAGAGAAGATTTACATTTTAAGTTACTGCCATCTAAATAATTCAATGAACTATCTGGTCTAGTCTCTTGATTAACGCACAAAAACTACAATTGCTAATCGGAAATACTTCTATCAGGCTTCCAAATAAATTATTGGTATTAAGAAGCAAATGCAGACAAGTGGCTGCAATTTATGTTCGTATTTGCTATTTTCAGTACATTTAGCTCAGATCGATACTCATTACTAAATTTTGTAAAACGGATTAATGGAAAGGTCACATTTCATTAAGAACTACGTTTTGTTATTTCCTATTGAAGAATTGAGGAAATATTTTCCAATAGGCAGTTCCTGACCTGTCTTAATACCTGGAATAGAACATTTCTAGTATTTTAATACCACCTAATATCACTGTTTATTAAAGTTTTGATTCTTAATTTGTTCAATTTTATGCGTGGCTTCCAACCATTTCAGACTAATATGAACCACTCACATGAGTCAGAACTAAAGCCCACAATCAATTACCAACAGATTTTCTTCATCAGAGCTGCAGATCATATTCATGATTTCTATATGACAGAAATAAAGCATGTAACATGTGTTATGTGTTTGGACAATGGATTTCTGGAAACAATTTGTTTGTTTGATAGGTATTACTGTATATTTTGTTTAAAATCCATTTGATATAGTTTGACTGGGTTCACAAGAAAAAATGGAAGGATTTTTTTTAAATATTCAGTTTTATTAATAGGAGTCTATTTTTAAAAAATCAGAAATTGGATGATACCAAGATTACATAGTAGTTAAAATTTGGTAATCAGACTATGAAATAATGCAGGGTTTTTTCGAGGGACTCTTATAAAAGAGTTTCATTTTTTGAAAATATATTTTGTATTTACCTTAAAATCTAAGTTGTCTTTTGGCTTTCCATTTTCACTGGTTTTGGAATTGATTTTTAAACTGGTTGGCAGGACGATTTCTTTTCCAAAGATTTTAGCTGCATTAGTTTTTGTTATTTCAAGTTCTCTTTTTTCTATGGGAAGAATGAATTTGAGCAGTTTATAAGCTTCAGGATATACAGTTCTTCCAAATCCATAGTATCCTTGGCTTCTTGATCTACCTCTGGAGTAAGATCTGTGATAGTATGATCTAATAGGAGATCTGCTCCGTAATTGATATATTGGACATGAGCAAGGATGTCTTCTGTAAATATCTAAGATAGGATCTTTCCCAGTATCTGTAATTGTGTGATCTTGAGTAATTCCTGGAATAAGATCTTGAGTATCCTCTGGATCTCCGAGAACAAATCCTTTTAGTATATGATCTTGATCTGCTCCTTGATCTACACCAGCTTGTGGAGGAAGGTGAAATACTAGAACTTGAACTGTAAGATGAATCACTAGAAGATACTGAGGAGGATCTCCTGCTACGGCTGCTCCTTGAACATGATGGAGATCTCCCTTTAGGTGAGCTCAGAGTCAAGTCATCCATGAATCCTGTCATCTCATCAGTCTTCTTGCTCACTTTCGGCTTTTCAGAAATTTTAGAACATGTCTCTTCTGTCTGCTGTCCAGTCCCAATTACTTTAGATTGAAAAAAAAAGTTTTAGAAAATCCCAACACTGTAAACTTACATTTCTTCTAATACTTATGTCTTTCTGAACTGCCTTATTTTATATTTCATTTTATAATGATCATTATTTTCCAACTGTACTCAAATCCTAGCAATAATCAAGTATTTAGGAGACAAGCCTAAGCAATTTACTCAGACACCTGTTTCACTAGTACTAACACAAAACAACAGAATTAGAATTCTTGTAACAATATGCCCACAAAGATTGAGTCTATTTGCACTTAGTCAAAATGCAGCGGTTACATTACAGCCATTTTAGTCACACATCATTGCTACGGAGTCCATCCTGCTATAAACACAACTCTAAGTCTTTCTATACATCTTTTTTCTTTATTTTCACTTTCATCATTTTTAATAAATCTGCTATATACGGTAACTAAAAATATCCTAGCTGTCCCCTGTGCAGTTTAGAGTATGCTTGGTCACCATTTCTCTCTCCTCCTTGCTCCCAGATTAGCAATACTTTACCTAACCCTATCTTTAATTATTGTAAATATACTCAATGCCTTTGGTTATGATTTTAAACAAATGCATTAGGGGGGGAAAGACCAAGACCAGAAGGAGTTTTTAAAAAACCCAGATAGACTGCACTGTTACAAACGTAATCCAACAGCTCCTTCAAGTTCACAGCCAAATAATGGGATGACTGTAACAAAAGAAAGATGGGAAGAGATTAAGACATTTATTTAACCACCATAATTTGCCCATTGAAACCTAATAATAGCAAAACCAAAGCAATCTGCACTTATTTTTACGAAAACAGGCTTGATACAGGATTTCCAAATAAAAATTTCCGAGCCAAACTTAATCTATTACGGCCAATGACAATACAAAAAAGGAGGGCTTTGCTGGCAGATTTTAACAAAGGAGTAGCTTTTTTTACACACAAGACGCCAAAGGGAAGCCTGGGGCAAGCTTACCTCCACCCCTTTGCCATAACAAAACTAATAACTAAGAGAGTCTTCTCTCTTCAGTATTTCTTTTTATATATATATATTATTTTTTTAAAAACGTTTTTCTATATTTGCACAACACTGAATAATAATAATTATATCGTGTATACACAATATATTAAATACCTTAAATAGATGAACAATATGGTTTCTGAGTATTAATTTTGATATCAAGTGATGTTAAGATTAACAATTTTGATAACCTTGCATTAATCACTCACATCATTCTATTTTAACTTTATACATACCATTTTCGTTCCACTTTTCCTTTCATCAACTTACTAATAACTCTGACATATTATGTAACAGTATTTTACTGAGAGTCCATCTCCTTCCCTCCCTTCCCCCCTCCCCGCCTCCAATGCGAAACCTCAATTTCCGCCTCTGGAGAAGAAAAAAAGAATATCCTCCGCGCCAGCGCCTTTGGGTGTGGAGGAAAGATGTGGGTCAAGTCTCGGCTGTGCCATGGACGCTTCTCCGCCCTTGGACGATTTAAATTCTTGCTTTTTCCTCTACTACAAGCAGACGGCAACTCTCCCTCCGTTTTATTCGCTTTAAAGCCCTTGTAGATTATTTCGATTGAAATGTTTTATAAAACAACCATTAAAAGCATTGCAAAAGCCCAGAATCACCGGGGAGTGGAGGGGGGGGGGGACTAAGCAAACTGCCCCAGAGATTTTGAAACTAGCAGAATTTGTAGAAGGTTCAGCAATTTAGAATAAAGTTGAAACGTGGGTTAACATAAATAAGATTTTTCAAACAAAATGAAAAGAGATCTTTTTTTTCTTTTTGGAAAAAGCAGCCTCTTAATGGCAAAACCATGGATTTTTAGCAGCAGCATTCAGCAGTAGGATAGCCTCAAATTATGAACAAAAGCCCTGCAAGTCATTTTGTTTACTACATTTCTGTCTTACTACAGTCAAATATTACATTACATAATATACAAAATAGCTAAAACATCCACAGTAAGTCTATTTTTTAAAATGAATAAAATAAAAACCTGACAGATCAGTAACATACATAAGCATGTTGATTCACATCTTGGCATAACTGTGTCAGTTCAATTTCACTGCACATATGTTGTGCATTGACAATAAAGGATTGAATTAATTTCCTAAGAAAGAGTTGATCTTGCTATGGAAAAGCAGCTTTTCACAGCTTCACTCTTCTTTGCTTCCCAGAAGTAGACTCTTAGCTGCTACCCTCAGGATGGGCGATTAGGTCAATTGTAGTTGGCCTATGCAGTTCATAACTGAATTATGAAGAGTTACATATTTTAAATGTATTTTAATTACATTATTACTGGGTTGCATTGTCCTGGAAAATGCAAAGACTCATGATAAAATAATATAATTAATAATACTTATTTCAGCTCACTTTTTTACCCATGTTATTCAAGCAGTTAACAATTTATTGTTATATAATACATTATATACATATTACATATATATAATACATATATAATACATATATAATACATTGATCAAAACTATTAAAATTATTAGCAGTACTCATTGAAAAATCTGCTGAAACGTTTTAGCTGTTTACCTGAAAACAGAAACTGACAGCAAGTACAATTCCTACAGAGATGCATTCCGTAACTTTAGAGTAATACAAGAAAAGACCAAGTAAATCTGATAAAGAGCCCCTGAAAGCATGGACATCTTTAAAATACTTCTCCTGTTTTTCTTAATAAGCTGATAGATTCACAATTCTTTCAAGCTGTAGAAAGCAACGTTTGAACTTTGCTCAAAAGCATTTGGCAAGTAGCACAATCTTTCATTATGGACATAATATAATACCATATACCTATATTTGATAACTGTGTACATTACATTTCTTTTCCAGCACCCTGGTTTTCATTTATTTGGAAGGACTGATTTAAATAATCAACTCCAGCCCCTTGCTTTGCACAAGAATCCTAATTAAAGCACCTATGATAAAGGCTAGTCAGCTTATGCTTGAGCAGATTCAACTAAATTAATTCCTTTATTGTTAGGAACTTCCCGCCCCCCTCCCAATTCAATAAGAATCTGCCTTCTTAGAACTTAACTCTGTTATTCTATGTCCTGCTTTCTGGGATAATGCAAAGATATTTACCACCACCTATGCCACATTTGTAGAAGAGCAATATTATATTTCCTCTCTTGTTCTTCATGGTTAAAGTATCTTAATTCCTCAAGCTTTCTTCCCTATTTTTCTTTTTGCACTTTTCTGAAATTATTTGAGTTAGCCTAAATGTTTTAAAAGGATAATACCACAAGTAAATTGGAGTTTTGTTAATGGAGAGTATTGTGGAACTATTAGATACTGAATTTGGGAAATCTATTTCTGTTGACCAATCAGAAGTTATGTTTACTTTTGCCTCCATGCTACATTGTGGATTCATTGGTGGTTTTTTATTCATCTACAATTAAAAGTTATTTTCACTGGGCAACCCATTGTTCTATACTTGTGTTCTGTTAATTTGTGAAGAACATTGCATTTGTCCATTTTATTCTATTATTTTCAGTCAATTTCTCTAAACTACCAAATATTTTACTCCCTCCATCTTCATTTTGTTTAATTGTAGCTATTAAGCTTTGTAGCTAGGAGCCTGAGTGGTGCAGTGGTTAGAGTGCAGTACTACAATACAGCAGTACTTCTGACTGCTGATTCAAATCTCACCAGGCTCAAGGTTGACTCAGCCTTCCATCCTTCCAAGGTGGGTAAAATGAGGATCCAGATTGTTGGGGGCAATATGCTGACTCTGTAAACTGCTTAG
>JANHFJ010003700.1:31561-45349 GCA_032468195.1 Cerberus rynchops
AGCGGCTGAGAGGAAATTCCAGGCCGCTCCCAGCCAAACTGACCAGGCCGCGGCCACCCCCCCCGCCCCTCCAACTCGCCTTTGGGATCATCTCTCAGCTAAATGGCTCTTAAGTAAGGGTGTTTTTTCAAGAGGCAACTTATTCCCCACCATCCAGTCAGAGCTGGAGAAGCTTCTTGTATGAGAAGCAAAACATCTTCAAAGAAAAACAGGAAAGTCCAGTTGCAACTTGAAAAAGCACTCTTGGGACAATTATGACCAGGATGACTGAGAATCTCCATAGACAATGGCTCTTAATGTTTGTGGTCTTCAAATTGAGATTCTGACCAAGCTAGTCCTGCCAGTCATGGACAGAACATTATTTATAAGCTGTCAGAAAGTTATGTGAATACAAACATAGACAAAATAGTTCCTAAAACACTATCTGCAGAACATGTAACACTGGAGATATAGAGTGGGATTCTGAGTGTTTAAAGAAATTACAATCTTATGTGCATATCCCTATCCACACAAAATTCATATTATCTACGAGCCTTGTATATCTTTGATGATCTTAGTTTTCTTCTCTGTCAAAAACATCTTTCACTCTATCTGAATCTATTTTAGTCTGCTACCCACTTGCTATTAACTCCTGTGCTCAATTTAATATACATATAGTTCCCAATCCATTTTGGAATCTTCCCAACTCAATCCATCCTGGCCATTTCACAGTCAATATACCTTTGCATATTTACCTGAGTCTAGTCATAAGCCAAGGATGGCTCTCTGTTAAGTGTTAGAAGATTGTTGGCCAAATGCTCTCCAGAAGCCTTTCAACATGGGTAAACCCTGACAGATTCCCTAACATTAAAATTGTTCCAACAGTATTCTTCCAGAACATTGTAAGATATTTAAAAGGTAGTTCTGTGACAAAATTTCCTAACTCGGGAAGGACATGTGCCAATTTTAGGCTAATAATCCAAGATAAAGCATTTCCATTTTGGTCATTGCTCCCTTCCCATGTAATAGGCCTTTCCTTGTTCTGAAAGCAAGTCCAGTGCAAGAATACAAGTCACTGATATAGTCAATATAGAAAGGCATACTAGCTGAGAAATCTGGAGCTGTATCCCAATACATTTGGAGAACATCAATTTGGAAAGGGCTAACAGCAGGTACCATCATAATCTGATATTGTACCAAAGCTGTATTATTTCTCTATTCTGAAATAAACCAATCCACTTGTCAAATAGGTCACCATGGTTACAAAGAGCAATTACAACAAATGATTAAAAATGTTGTGTAATCTGTGCATTTCTTTGTTGAACAAAGTAAGAACCAAAATATATAGATTTATGCTGGAGGAATCCTGGTCTAACAGTTGCTTCAGATTTATTTTAGTTCAGAATACTTTCTAGGTTAAAAGTTATTTGCCTTGTTAACAGTGATATAAGCTACCACCTCAATATACTTTTAGTCATAACTGGATCAATAATAAAAATGTGTTATTGATAAATCTAGGAATAAAAACAGTTTTTGCTTCTCAAATTGAAAATCAAGTTAAAATCTTTTCTCAGACCTAATGAGTCTGGGGGAAAAGGTTGCCTTTACTTTAAGAGTCACATTAATTTTAATGAGCTAATTCCATAAAGCAGATGTTTCTTTTTTCAGGCTCACAAAAAGTCTGAAAGAAGCCAGATGCTATGCTCTCACTTCAGTCGAAAGTATTTATTCCAAACCATTTTTGAAACCTGTACAACTCTATTGTTTAGCCAGTGTAAATATAGTTACTGAATTAACATGCACCAGGCCACAGCGTGACTGACATATTTCAAGATTATGTTTTCAAAGTATTTGCTTTATATACTTACAGTAGTAAAGCAAAAAGATGTTTGAACAAATTTGTTGATAAGCATCTCTGAATCTTAAAATGGCCATCTGTACATAGATTAGGCCATAACATCCAACAAATTAAATGTAAGTACAGCAATGTATGCTTTCCTCTACATTAGCATTTTAGTATTGTGATGTTTGCCTCACTCATGTTGTAAAAAATACTCTCACTAGAAAGATATAAAATCCCATCCGTTTTACTATTTGTATTTATCAAATAATAATCTGTCCTTGCAGGTTCTTTTGCCCATAGAAAGTTTATAATTATTTCCATTCATACCATCTTCTAACATATGAAGATGTCTGGGTCTTCATTTTAATTTAATTAACTATAAATTTAATTTCCTTTTTAAAAAGTAAATTAGTTTGCTTTCATTATTTAAAATATACCCCCTTCTGACACAGGCTGCTTTAAAGTAAATTTTCCTAGTGTAAGTACCTTTTAAAAAAATAACTTTCAAGCTTGCAATCATTTTGTAGTAATGCATCTGTTCAGACCTATTCTTAATGGATTTTTGTTCAGTTAGATAGAATTTATTTCATGCTAACAAGGGCATTGTTGTCAAATCCAGTGTACTTCCAATAAAATTCATGTGGAATTCTTTACACCCTCATCCCCAGCCGGTTATCTTGGTAATACTTGCATTTGAATTAAAATACAATGGATACTGCTCCAAATTTATTAACTTATGAAAAAATATTAGCAAATAGTGGTGTTAAAATGGATCTGACCACATAATGGTAATAGTAATGCAAGCTCTCATCATTACTTACATAAACTATTGCAATACATTCTATGTAGGACTATTCAGAAAAGGTACTTGGTCAAAATGCACCTGTCTACATACTGGCAGGTGAGAGCCACTTCAGCCATCTGGTATCTGTATTATGATTGTCCAATATATTGCCAGGTATAATTCAAAGTGTTGTTTTTTACATTTAAAGTCCTACTGTATGTAGCTTAGCTTCTAAATACTGTACTTGCAGGACTGCCTTCTCCAGGTGGAACAAACTTGGCTGGTATTCTTTTCATGACTTGGGCTATTGAATTTAGATCCATGGACACTTGGAGGTGGTGTTTCTTCACAGTAGCTCCTATCTTATGGAATAATCTTGCCCCAGGCTAGACCTGTGCCAACTCTGAAATCTGTTTAAATACTCAGATTCAGTTTCCTATCTTCTCAGCGCCTTTTACACATAGATACACATATGCAAAACAAAAAAAAATGATGTAGCCATGTTTGCCTTAGGTTATAGAAAACAACACTTATTTAAAATATTTACAAGTAGTGTTATACTTAGAATACATCTGATTGTTACATTATTAATTACAACTTATCAAACTGTGGAAATGTTTACCATTATGTATATTTCACAGTTAAAATGTTGGAAGAATTTGTATCTCTTGGAAGGCAGCATTGGTTTTAATCAATAAACCAATACCAAATTTCATGCCTGAAGGCAGTGACTATTGACTTCGAAGCAGTAGGAAGGTTCAAAGTTGTCAAATATCAATAGTAAGATATTGATTTAATTATAGTATATATTTCCATTCTTGTAACTATGGAAACTACAGTGGAGGAGATATATAAGCAGAGTAACAGTAATCCTGGCACAAATTCTTCATTATCTGATTAGGTCACAGCACTTGACCAGTCTTGCCAAGGTGGAAAAGTTAAGTGGCACCAGGATAGGTTAGTATTTATATGGGAGGAACTCCAAGGTTATACTCCAAGGGAAGGAGGAGAAGATCAGGATGAAGGCAATGGACATACACTTCCAAAACAGTTCCCAAAAATCTTTATGGTTAAGTCAGTGTAATTAGTTGAGGATATTTTTACCTAAATGAAAGGACATTAGAAACAAATGGCTCCTACCTTGACAGTCACTCTGATTCAGTTTCTTGTATCCTTGTGGGCATTCAACACGTCCATTTTCTATTGTTGGATAAGCTAAATGAAGAGAAAGTGAAATTGCATCATGGATGGACAATTCAGATTCCCACTTTCACTTCTTCCTTTTCCAATGGGATATACTATTGCATTGTGTTATATTGTGCTATACTGCAGTTTAATGTTGTTTTTACATCTCACCTTTCCTGTGAGAACTCAGAGCATATACATGAAAATTTCCTCTCATTTTATACAATCTCTCCAGTTACAATCCTGTGAGGTATATTGGCATAAAAAAAGAATGACTGCTCAAAAATAATCCAGACAGTTCTGCAGTCATGCTGATTTCATCAATCTAATTTTAACAATGTTTACCTCTATACCATGTTAGTTTTCTCCTAGGCACGCATAAACATGCATCCTTCTTTCCAAATAATCCACTTTATCACTCACAAGTAATTAGGTACTCAAGGAACATCCAATCTACAAAGTGGAGTGATCTGAAAAAAATTGTTTCCTCCACAATCTGCCAATCCAGACTTTCTGGGGATTGTTTATTTATTTTCAAAAAAAATTCTTCTTCTATAATGGAAAGGAGTACTAAATGCTCCAGAAAAATGGTATAATAAAAGTTCATTGAATGCAAGTTATTCAGAACACACTGTGTTTGGGTTCTTGGTGGATTTGGTGGATTTTTTTCAGGACAAATATGCTGGTTTTATTTGTTGGCTCCTGAGAGATTATAACTCAGGAAATATAACTATTTCCTTCCATAAATGTATCATCAATTACTCAAAGCTGATTCAGAAGAGTAAAGCCACTAAACCTTGTCAGTGTGAGTCCCTGGTTGTTATAATTCTACTTAATGGCACATAATCAATAATCTATTGGAGTAGTTCTCAACATGGATGTGAACTAAGAAAGAAAACTAAGTCACTTAAAGAAAAAAGTCAGATAATCTGACAGACATAGCCAGTGACCAGATCATAGATGCAGCCAAAAGAATTAGCATTTTTTTATTCTGTATGTGTCTGCTTATAACTGTGATGGTGAATCTATGGCACGGGTGCCACAGGTGGCACGCAGAGCCATCTTGCTGGGCACACAAGCTGTTGGCCAACTCACCTCCAGCTGAGCATGCCCATGCGATTGTGCATGCATGCATGCACAATTGCAGAGACCCAGATGGTCTTTGGATGTCCGCTGTGCATGTGCATGATTGCAGTAGGAAATCCAGCTGGTCTTGGAGCTCCCCTGCTCATGTAAAAACTGCATGCATGCACAGATTGGTGCGGTTGCACATGCAGTGCACATGGAGGAGCCACATGCAAGTGCAGGTGGCAGACGCAAAGTGCGTACTTTTCGGCACTCAGTAAGTAAAAGGTTTGCCACCACTGGCTTATAATTTTCTCCTGAAAGAGTAAATGTGGTTTAGACTAACAGGCAGCTGAAAGATCCCTCCTTGGAAGAAAGTGGAGTTTCAGAATTGCCTGAAGATTTGGCTAAAATGATGTAATCTTCCGTGTCTTGTTCTACTGTCAGAATGCAATACTTTATGCTTTGTTTTAAGTTCCAGTGATCTGCAGGTGACCAAAGACCATATGTCTCCTAACTTTCTGGACAGCATTCTGTTTCCCACATATCAATTCAATGTCTTGTTATTCTGCAAGCAAACAGTGTGTCCTGACAGTTTTTCTCAGATAAAAGATCTGACATATTATTGGGAGATCAGATGCATATATGCCCCTAGAACAGTGATGGGAAACCTTTTAGAGACTGAGTGCCCAAACTGTAAGGCGTGTGTGCACGCATATGGTGGAGATCCAAAGACCAGATGACTATTGGGAGGCAAGGTCACAACATGGCAGCTCTGCAAGAGGCGAGATCTTTTTCTTTCATGAGCTTCTGTTTCACCGTTTGCAGGGAAACTTCTGTTTTCCTGCAAACAACAGCAAGAAACGCAACAGCGCACATGCTCACAGAGAGGGCTCTGATTGCCACCTCCAGCATGCGTGCCATAGGTTCGCCACCACTGCCCTAGAATAAAGATACCTTTTCTGAACCACATGTTTTATCACAATGGACAATCAAAATGTTAAAATATTAACAAAAAATAAAAAATATTTTCTAAATGTGTAAGAAGAATATTATTCACAGGAAAAGTATATCATATTGGGTTTCAAGCTTCCATAAACATTTTTTAAACAATTTTACTCATCACCTACCTAGAATCTAAAGTTAATGGATTTGTTTTTTCTCTTTTAATGGATCCCTCTTTCATCTACTGACATTTAATTCTCCTTAGATTGTTCTGAGTCATTCTGTCATTCTTTTTTTACTTCCCCCAAACTGTCATGTGAATTATTTCAAATAACTAATGACCCTGCATGTCTGGTAACAATTTGATGCTTTTCTCTCTCTCTCTCTTTTCCTTTGCATGAGCAATTCCAGTGGAGGTTCTAAGCAGAAACCAGGCTCCTGTTTGGAATTTTTATGTGAATCCATTATAAAACGCATAAAAATCATCTTCCTTTTAAAGTATGAAACATTAAATAATAGAATATTATGTAAATCCAAGCAGGATCCTTTGCAAAGTTGTTGATCCTCTTGAGTTTCTCATTCATTGAAATAAAACAATGGATCTCTCTACTTTGTAAACAGCACAAAATAAGACATTTGTATCACAGATACTTAGATCCAAAGCTAAGCCACTTAAAGAAACTTTGCAGAAAAAAATCTTATCATTCCTGATGCCATTCCCAGAAGTGTAGCAAATGCTCACGAACAACATAACCAGTACAGTGTATGGAAGAACCAAAGTTTCTGGAGAGCTCTTGATTACCAATAGAGAATTTGGGAACATTCACTGGACATGAAGAAGGTCTCAAAGATTCCTCCCATGTTGTTCAGGAGCATCTGGATACAACTGTTAGGGTCATTGGTGGTCATGGAATGAAGGAAGGAGTAGGAAACCTTATTTTGGTGAATTTTCTGCAGTTAAATTTTCCTAGTGCATTAATCTGCAGATTATCTGGAAATACTTTAACTGTACCTCTATGCAAACTCTGAATTGAGTATGAGGATTTTATTTCTGCTAACTTTCAAACACTCTAAGATGTTGCTTGAATGTCAGCCACTCCTCTGGATCTTTGAGGGTGTTGAGTTCTCAGTTAGAAGGACTGGTTTGCAAACACATTTGTTAACAGCCACTCTCTTTGATGAGTAAGATATTAGGCTATATGTCTGTTGCAATGTTTCAAGTACCTTGTATCCCTAAATGCAGCTGAATATGAAAGAATATGGCTTGAGGGGTAACAGAAGCCTGAACAGATTTATTAATATGAATAATGAGTACCTATAAATACCACTCAGATTTACAAAACTGCATGTTGAAATAGCTGTATGCTTGAGATCAATTCATCAGATGGGGTCCAACATGGTTGCTTGGGGGATTGTTTGTCACCACTTGCTGCACCAGTTCCACCACTCCCGATACAGCAAACCCCCTTTTAACAAATTAGCTTGCTGATAGAGTTGTTTTATCATATACAAAGCATATGAGGCTAATGCTTTTTCTCTTTTCCTGGAAGGAAGCCTCATTTGAATGGTTTTCAACATTCAGTTGAACATTTTACCAAAATAGTGAATTAAAGTGCATTAAATGTTTTTTAAAAAATCACTGCTTTAAATTCACAATTGATGTACTGTAAAACTGTTTTAATACCTAGTAACTTCATGAAAGATGGTTGTGTGAACATTTGGAGAAATAGAAGTTGGGATTTTTTTAGACCCATCGATATAATTCTATTACAGCATACTGTATATATTTCTTGTTACATAATATCAAGGGCATACTTCAAAAAAATCTCTAGCGTTTGAATAAGTTCAGTTGTTTCATTCAAACAATTGCACAATTGAGAATCTACTTAAAGAATTAGAATTGCTTGGTTACTATTTTTTACAATGAAGAACAATTAGTGCAATATTTCCAATTGCACTGCACTAGAAAAGTCTCATAAGTTAAAGAAAGTCAGTACAATAACTACACATTACATACCAAGACTTTTCTAGTAAAGTATCTTTCAAATCTTTAGGGATTTCTCCAAAAAGATGAGTAACCCACTTTTAAATCGTGCTGGAATTCTACTTGATGAAAAAGATCCTATAAATACATTCTTAATGAAATGCTCTACATAAATTCCATTTCCATGAAACCAGATCTTTTTCCCATTTAAATGGGAACATACGTTCAACATACTCAGCTTGAGTACACAGTTGCTGAGGTACCACTATGACATTCATTGGAAGTATTTCTTTCAGAGGTTTCAATAACTATTTTCATGCCTTTATTAGAGTTGTTTTATCATTATTTTTCATAGATGGGCAAGGATTTGGAGTTTCATAATATTTTCCATTCAACCACGAAGTTTGGCATGACCACTGTAATAGTGTTCAGCATTTTTCAATGATTCTGAGCTTATCTGGGCAATCTGCCAGCTATTTGCCAATTTAGATTAACTCAGTGGGAGGTTCATTCACAGAATGCATTGACTACCCTGTTCAAAACTATCCATTCCAATACATAGTATTTTTTTTTTCTGTTTGAAAACATGAAACACTTGAAAAAGCTGGAATTATTTATTATTTGTCTGAAAACCTTCAAAGAATCTAATAAAATTGAGTAATAGGTAGGCAAATAAGAAGTTTATGGCATGAATGAGTGCTGAAATCATAGATAGACAACCCAGCACCCACAAATCACTGTTGAATTTTTGCAGTGAAATGATATGACTCAGTCAGCAGTGTGTTTTTCAGCCCTTGAATAATTTTAAGATAGGAATGAGAAAAGTTTGCTTCCAGAAAATATTGTGCTCCTACTCATATATTCTCTCCTGTCCAAAGCCAAAAGGAATGGAAAAAATCAGCCTTACTCCTTGTTACAGCATAGCACCACCAGATCGATTCCTGTACTCTCAAAAAGGTTGAGAAGAGATGTACCTTCCAAATCTTCAAATGTTGCCTATCCTGCTTTCATTGGATTCTAAGACTGAAGGAATGCTGTGGCAGTGATAGCCAACTAGCATTCTAAAACCTAGAGCCATCAATAATAGCATGTTTGACAGGTATTTGTCATCTATCATGCTGTTGAAATCCTGTTCTGATGCCTAGAGGGATTGAATGGAAGAGAACAGGCTTAAATTGAATCCCAGTAAGATGGAGTTAACATTTGTCCATTGAGGTTCTCCCAGAGATGTCTCGTAAGGGGTTTTATAAGCCCTGAAGGAACTGGTTCATGACCTGGAGGTTCTCCTGAATTCATGCTACTACAACAGATGAAGGCCTGGCCAGAGGAATCTTTCCCCAGTTTGGTGCCAGTAGCTAGAATGGAAATATTTTGCTTGGTTTATGCACTTGTTAGATTATTGCCACACACTCTACATGAGACAGCCTTTGAAGATCATTCAGAATTTACAGTTGGTTTAGTATGCAATGGTTCATGTGCTGATTGGTATTTGTTGGTGCACCAATATTCTGGTCCCTGCTCTGGTTGGCAACAAACTTCTTGAGGCAATTTAAAATGCTGTTATTTGCCTATAAAGCTGTACCTGGCTTGTCACCTAGTTTTCTACAGGATTGCATTCTCCCATTGGAATCAGTCAAACCAATTTGATCTACTCAGAATAAACTATAGGGAGTGCTCCACTTTAGGGAGGTGACAGGGAGCCAAGCACTATAGTTATAGTTGATGCCATAAAATGTATTATGTTGCCTGATATCTGATGCCTTTCTGTCTATGTATCTGTATCTCTATCTCTATCATAACAAGGGCATTTAACTTAGACATAACCTTCTTGTTTGCCTGTAATATATTCTCAGCAATTGGAGAAGCAATACAGTCTCTCAAAATGAGCATCATTAGCTCTTGTGACTCTTGGTATATAAAGTACAAGAATAAAATACAAAGTGTTGTGCCTGATCTCAGAGATTTAGCTTGTGTCTGTTTTAAGTCATTAAATGAACATCTTCTGTGCTGGGGTCCCTTTTATTGTCTACAAAAGGCATGCTCAGAATTCACCCATCCATAACAGTGGTGGGTTGTTGCCGGTTTGCACTGGTTCTCTGGAATCATATGTTAATTTTCTGAGCAATTTTTCACACTTACAGCTGTTGAAGCATCCCCATGATCATGAGAAGCGGGTGAAGCAAAGTGTCCCTTAATGTAAGTGTTATCGAGTTGGCCATGCCCACTCAGTCACATGCCCACCCAGCCATGCCCACCAGTCATTAGGGCATAGAACTGGTTGTTACACAATTTGCAGCCCCCCACTGATCCATAACCATGGCCATTCCACTTTCTATCATGTGGATCAAAGAGAGAATTAGATACTCCTATCAACCACTTATTCTGATCCTTATCCCAAAGTCTTACAAAATGCTTTCTTGCATATATAACAGTCCTAATCAATCTTTCCATTTATTTTTTATTAATTTCATTTATTTATTTAAATTCCAAGCTGCCCATCTCACTGACATTTACCAGTTGGCTTAAGTAATAGTCCAATTGGAAGGCTATGCTTCTTTGAGAATAACTAAACTATCCCCTGCAATTGTTTTACATCAGGAAAAGAAAACACAGAACCTGATCTCTATGTCTTTGGAATGGGATCTAGACTCAGTCACGCCAATTGTTTGATGTATTGCTGTTTCCAAAGTCTTTGCCAAGACTTCATCTAAAGCAGGCCCATAATGCATAAAGGCTGAGTATGCAACCTCATAAGCTAATCTGCAACCACATCTCTTAAAATGATGGGCATATTTTTGCAGTTTCCTCTTGACTAATGCTTTTAAATCAGAAAAATTGTGATTAGCTGTGGGTTTTATGGAGGTGGTATGGAAGGTTTTTGAAAGCTCTGAGCCAGGAACTAAGTCACCTAAATTAACACTGTAGCCAAGCAAGCATCAGAAAAACTAATACATTGCATATTATTTGCCTGGACTGAGAGAAAACATCAAATTAAAACAAGAACCAGTGTTCTAAAAGCATCCAGATTTGCCAATTTCCTATACCAAATGGTTTTACATTAGGCATCACACTCTAATTCCTCCTATGTCCTTTTTAATAGATAGACCATATTACAAAATATCTAGTAGACACTAGCCTTACTACCCTAAATATCTAGACACCAGCCTTACCCAACAAAATGCCCTCCAGATGTGCTAGATTATATGTTGGTTGGCAATTGTGGGAATTTTATTCCAACACATCTGGAGGAAATCTGGGTTAGAAATCTTCTCCTTAGACAGCAGTTACCTGGTTTCACTGGGCATGGAATGCATCTGCTGAGACCCCAAAAGGCTCCCACACTTCCACAACAATCCTCATACCTTGCCAGACCAGGCAATGGATCAGCACACTGGAGATGAAAAAGTGACATTAGAATCTCATCACTCCCAAATACAAGGAACAAAGAAAATGTGAAAAAACATGGAAGAGGTAGAGGAAAAACTCACAAAAGCATGATTTTCTATAGGAAGTATTGCGTGCATGGTAGTGATTTTTAATTTAGTAGGAACCCTTGTTAAAAAATACACTCCTTAAGATAAGTAGGGTAGTGAAAGAATACTGAGTTATTAAACAAAACAATGTCCCATTAAAACATAAAATGGTCATAATGTAGTCCTGAATGCAGTGCATGGACTTAGCTACAATTTGAATGCTAACAGTCATTTACCATATTTGGAACTGAATGCAGTGCATGGACATAGCTCAGCTACAATTTGAATGCTAACAGTCATTCACCATATTTCGAACAAAAATTAGTTTTATTAAGAAAAACATGAAGATAGAAAAACTTACTTTAAATTTACAATACATTTAATAAATAAAGTTAAGTAATAAAGTTAAATAACTTTAAATAATAAAGTTAATTTAAATAATTTAAATCACATTTTTAAGAGAAGGAAGAAAGAAAAAGAGATGGACAGGAAATTCTATTTGTATGTTAAACATAGACTCTTTAATTAACAATAGGCCAGGTAAGAGATAAACACAGACACCCTTCTTTTTGCCATTTACTCTTGGATGCAGAGATGATATAAACCCCAACACTATAGCTAAAAAAGAAACTTGATGCTCTCAGACCCAACTGTATATTTTAAGAGACTAAATAATCTCTCACACATGAAAATGAAAACTCATCTTTCTCTTTGTTCCTTGAAAAGTCAAGGAATTAATATTAGGTACAAGATGTTGACCAATGGATCATGTCTTAAAAACGATATAATCAAGCAAAGCCTTTGGATAAAATAAAATAAAATGTCTATTCCCAGACTGAAATATATTATCAAGTGGAGACATATCTGTCAAGAATTTTTCATTGATTTATTCCTGCCCCAAAAGGCCTCTGGATTGTAGTCTGCCCCTTCGAACTGAGCAGCTGCAATCAACAAGCCAACACTGGCAGTAATCCACTGCCCCAAATGGCAATGTGCCCAAGGATCACATTCTAATAAATTTGGCATCAGATTTGAATTTGAAGACAAAAATGCTTTCTGCTCTGTTTTTTTGCTCCAGTTAAATAACTGTATAGCAGAATAAGCACAATCTTTTCTCATATAATTGTTCGGCTGTTTTTTAAAAGGGGAGGCAGGGAAAAAGAGAAAGAGATATTATTGTTTTAATCACATGACATAGCGTCCCCAAAGGCTATGAGCATAATGGTATTTGTTTCCCCAAGTAAGAATTTTTTTCCCAAGCATTTTATCTATGATCTACTGACAACAGAATAGCTTTAAAAAGGGCAACCTTTAGACCTAGATTTCTGGAATGTGTATTGGGTCAGACAGAGAATAATAAAGACTTGAAGGAAATGTTTGAATTCAAGATGATTGCACTTCAAGGTCTGCCTGAATCATCTTTATTATCTTGCTATTATTGAAAAGAGCTGTTGGAAGAACTGCAAACTGCTTCAAGATATCCACACTACTGAATCTACCAAATTAGTTTCCGACTCTGCATTCAAAATCTCCAGGGGAAGCAGAATGCACCTGTCTAAAACTTTTCATTTCAAGTCATGCACTGTGACATTATCAAACAAGAATGCAAGAAGTTGCAATGAGGATGCTCCTCCAAAGGCAGCAACACATTACAGCCCTTCTGTGGTTTCTTCAATTCAAGCCACCATTTTGTGCTATAGTAAGGTGCAAATGAAAGCAATTACACCACACCACACTGGTTTTAAGTTGTTGCTGCACTGCAAAAAAATTTAAAAAAAAATCTAATTGGTGATCATTTCATTTAAAAAAATGAATCAATAGATAGGTCCCTTCCAGACCTACAATCCAATAATTTGAAGCAAGGCTTTTTTTCCCCCACCTGTGTTGATACTCTGGTTTGCTTTTTTAAAAAGTGATTCCTGTTTTCTCGGATGGGGAAGAGAAATCATTTCCAGCCTGGGGCACCCTAGGCAAAAACAGTCCTTGGTTCATTTCTTCAGCTGGGAAAAATCCAACTAATATTTTTCTTTTCTTCCTTAATCGCCTCTATCACATGAAGCTATTCTATCCTCTACAACTGGTTCTGTATTCCTGAGAGGTTACAGTAGAACAAAGGGAACAAATAATTCACTTTATTTTTATTTTTTTTAATTGCCCATGTAGATTCATTTTTTAACTTGCTTAAATGACAGATTTTCAAGTATTTGCTCCTGTTGCCTTGATTAGACATTGATTTACTGAAGCATTAATGCCACTTTTTCATAGAATATATTTTTAAAAATAAGAAAATGAGCATTTCAAACATTTTACATGGCCAGCTAAACATGCTCAGTTGATGAAACTAAATTGTTTTTCTTTATTCCCAAGCACCTACCAGCCTCTCTTTTTAAACTCCTAGATCGAGACATAGCTGCCCTTGTAGCTTTGTCCTTTGTCTTCACCCACAGTATAAAGACCTTCTTTCTGATTTTTATAAATTTGGTTAGTTGCATCTGTTTAAACAGAATCTATGTTGCCATGATGCTATGAT
>JANHFJ010003701.1:38085-48202 GCA_032468195.1 Cerberus rynchops
CGCCCAACCCTCGGCTTGGCCTCAACCTCAGATGGGGGAACCCCCAACCCCCATCTAAACAATCCCCTCCCTAACCCCAGTAAAAAATTAGTAAAAAATGACCCGATGTATGGGCCCAATGGGGGATATGTGTAACAGGGCCACAGTCCCTGAAATCTTTGTGCCAGCGAGAATGTTCGTCATTCCGGTTTGCCGTGTCTTGGGGTAGAACACCATTCCGCCACTGCCATTGATGGAAATCCTGAAGCCTGGGCCGGCCTATAGCCATCCAAAAAGAGTTCCAGGCACGGTTAATGCCGGTCGGGTATGGGCTATGGTCAGGCCGGCGAGGTCGTTCACCTCGCCCCATACCCCCCGCCGTTTCGTTCCAAGATAGAGCCGCCCCATGATGCCATCGCCGTCGCCACCACTGCCATCTTCGGGGGTCCTGAGGGCCAACACTGCCCGCATTTACTCTAGGAGGGGCAGCTCCAATATATGGGCATTGGAGGAGAATGTCCTACGTTATTGTGCCATTTGTAAGTTTCTTATTGCACGTATAACAGGAGACATTTCCATTGCCAGAATCATTTGCAGCTTTCTGTCTCTGCCTACATATTCCAAGGAAATATGCAAAATAATAGGATTACAGGTAGTCCTTGCTTATTAACTGCTGGGTTTAGTAACCATTTGAAGTTATGACAATTAAAAAAAAACAGCTTTGGCAACCAGTTCTTGCATTTAGGGCACCAAAGTGTCTTTTGATCATGTAATCACTATTTGCAAACTTCCAACTAGCAAAATTAACAGAGAATGTGGAAGTGAAATTGCAAATCATGGTAACGTAATGTCTTACTTAACAACCGTGGTAAGGCGCTTAACAATGGGTGTGGAAGTGACACTGTAAGTCTGGCACAGTCATGTGGCAACACTTAGTGACAGTTGCCAGGTCTAATTGTGGTTGGTAAAGTGAGAACTACCTGTCATGATAAAACACACACACACACACACACACACACACACACACACACACACACCTAAATCTGATCAGTTGAAGTGACAAAAGCAAATCAATAAGATGGTTGATTTGTAATGGTAGAATGATGCAGCAAATTTGAAGGGTGAATCCATTGTTTAGGAACAGTGTGATGCATCTTTTAATGATTTTGGCCTGGTCTTTGCAGACTCTGGGAAGCATAATGTATTTTTCTCTGTATATCTTTTGTCTAGTCTCCCTTTCCCATTAAGTTTGCAATTTATGAGGGAAATTTGTGAATTTCTGAGAGAAAGAGGAAATGAGAATACTACTCTTAAGGATTAAACAGAAATATAATTGTGCACGCAAGCTTACTTAGCTGAATGCCACTTACCAGCTATGTTTTGTGCTATACTAGATCTGAAAACTGAAACTATGAAAATTAGAAGATTGTTAGAACTGCGTTTGGCTTGTTGGGTTATGAGTTATATGGACTTGGTAGATGCTTATTTTGTACACCATGCTTATTACGAAGAACAGTATTTCTGTATATAAGATGTATGTCATTTGAAACAAAAAGCAAATAAATAGCATATTGCATTATTTTTGTTTGGATATAGTAAAGTGAGATAATGAAAATGTATGTCCTGTATTGGCTTCAATTTAATAATGAGAAGTACTTTTTTTTTGCAGTGTGCTTATTCAAAAACATGAATAAGTTGTCAATATTTTCCATTTTTTGGCTGGCATATTTAATCTTTGAATTGGGTTATAAATTCTATGAACAAAAGATTGTGTTGCTGCAGGACATACCAGGGAACAGTGCAGATGAGATTTATTCCCATCCAATAATTTTATAAGAACAAGATTTAACTTGGGGGAAATGCTGCATTGTATTTCAGTGTACAAATGTCAGTTACTTTAAATCAACCACATGCCTATCAACAAATTGGTTCAACTAAATATTGGATGTGGCCTCACAAAGCCCCTTCTTTATTATATAGGATAGATGAGAGATATTCTCCTGGGATGCTTTGTTGATGATCATACAAACTTTTCCTTGTAGTCTTCTGCACTGGTTTGTGGTGCCCAACTTCTGTTTGCTGGGAATAGATACCCCAGCTGCTTTTGCAGGGGTAACTGGAAGCAGTGTGAAGTTGTGAAGGGTTTAATTGCATTGGGAACCAATCTACAGTATATTGGGTGGGAGAGATCTAATTTTCTCCCCTGCCATAACTACTTGAAAAGTTAAATGAAGAGCTGCGTGATAGATGGCGATCAAAAGAAATCCACGTCCCAGTATTCTTTTCGACCATTTCTGTTTCTTGAGGAAGATTCATTGACCATCTCACATAAATTGGGAATTTACTGTGTATCCAAGATGCATGTAATACGTATGATAAGCTACTAATTGGTTCTTGAAAACCACTATAAATACTGTTTTATTTCTGCAAGTTTAGCTAGTGTGAGATGTTCCCCTTTCACCAAATTCTTAACTAAGCAATTAAGGCTTACTGTGTTGTATGAGTAAGTCATTAGATTGGCATTGAAATGAATGAGCAATCAAAGAGTTGCAATTATTTCTACTCCCTTCTTTTTCCACTCAGTCAGTTTTCTTACCTCTCATCTGGTAGGCGAGACAATTCATTTGATTTGGAAAACTTCATAAACGTTCATCAAACCAGGACTGGAAAATGGGCTAAAATAAAATCCACATAGCGCTTCTAGACTCCTTAATGCTTGCATAGTAACTAAACCCAATACAGCTACGACTAGCTGGGAGAAATGCCCCTTGAAGCACAATCATATCAAGTTCAAAATAACTATTCACTGAAGACAAATAAATCTCTTGCTTTTCTGACAGCCTTGTGGTATGGAGTGTCCAAAAGAAAGAAGCCATCTGTGGTAGTCCTGCTTCTGCTCGTAGTGCCGGGAACCCAACCACACTGGTATATTCCAACTGCAAGGATGAGATGTTCATCAGTGCGGGAAAGTATGACTTTGTTTTTGAGGAAAAGCTATCGAATTCAATTCTTTCAAAATGTACCGTTCCTCTTCATTGCATTGTTCCCAAGTTACTTACAGGTAGTCCTTGATTTATGACTGGTCGCTTAGCGACTCTTTGAAGTTATGATGGACATCACCCAAGAGGTACTTGTAATCTTGATGGATGGCCTTTCCCCAGGTGTCACAGGACCACATTTTGGGCGCTCAGCAACTGGGCCACCATTAATGACCGTGGTTTACAACGTTTTTGCCCAAAACCAACATTTCTGGTTTTCTGCAAGAATATCCCATAGCAAAAAATGGGTTTGCTTAATGACTGCTGATTCGCTTAACAACCACTGGGGGGAAAAGGTGAAAAAAAATTGAGTTGGTCATGTGATTACGCAACTTTATGACTGTCATGACTTACAGCTGTAATGAGCAGGCTTCATTATGGTCATAACTTGTAGCGGAAAACATACTAAACCAAAAGCATCCATCCTTTTTTCTTCCATATTGCTAGACAGTAAATTGGCTTCTAAATGTCCAGCAGTATACTTGAATGTACTTTTAAGAGCATACAGATCTGAAGGGAAAGTGCTTCAGGAGGTGGTAGGGATATGACTATAGCACTTACTTGCAACTTCTTAAAGTAGCAGTCCTTGTTTCTAGGAACCTCAGGACTGTTCTGCTCAGCTGCTGGGAAATTGCAATGGCTGCTATGGTTACATCAAAACACTTTTTGCCTTTGCACTGTTTTGGATTTACAGTGCTACAGTGCTACTTTTCCCAGATCTGTTTTACTGATCAGCTATTTTTTAAAAAAGCTAAATTTGCAAATTATATGATTAATGAGAAGAGTTTACCTTAAGAGTTCTAGAATGTTTATGCTGAAATGTCCACAAAACAAAAATCATTATAAAATTGATTTTTTGGAAGGAAGTTGTCTTTTATCATTCCTAGTGTGCCATCATCAGCTTTAATAACTTTTGCTTCTTTTGGGGTTTGCTATATCTGAATGATTCCTACTTACAGGCGACTACTAATTGAAAAAAGATCCCATCAAAAATATTGTAACTTGCTAGTGCTCAATACTGGTAGTCCTCATTTAGCAAGTACCCAAACTGGGCAGTAACTGCTTACAGTTATGACGGTGATGAAAAATTAACTTTGCCACCCACTTTCACATTTATGACCTTCAAAATTCTGTAAAAAGAAGGAAAGTTGAAGTAAGATTATAAGCACAATCATGGTTTCACTTAGCATCTGCTTTGCTTAATGGCTGAGTTGCTGGCCCCAGTGGTGGTCACTAAATGAGAACTACCAGTGCTGTAGTCAGGAGATATTTCACTCTTTTCCAAACTGCTTTAATCAATCACACAATGAAGCTATTTCACGCCCAGAAATAGAATAAGAAAATATTTAGGCTCCCAACACAATCTCTTGGCATATAGCAAGTTGTCAGCTACTTTCCTGAAGTTAGGATAACTGACTTTGGTAGTCCAGAAGAGAAACAGTAAATGCATCTTTTTTTTAGTTCTGCAGCGAAGTGTTTTGTGTGATATAAACTATCTCGAGTTAATAATGAAATATATGCTTTGGCTTCAGTGGAACTATTCGAGTATGGGAACTGGATTTACCCAACAGAAAGATCCGACCAATTGAATGTCAAACAGGGCAGCTGAAAAGAGTAGTTGCTTGTGCCATGGTAAGATATCTACTGATCTATGATTTATAATATGTGTAAAAATTGAGTCAGGTAAGCAAAAAAATAATAATGACAATTTAATGACAAACTAAGACCTACTTAGTTTAGGAAAAGTGCATTTGTGTTTGACATCTAATTCAGTAGGATGAAATGTATGCAAAGCCATATGCTGTCACCTCCCTGTTAGATGCAATTCCAATTTTTGGAGGGAGATCCCATAACTAACCGTAGCCAATAAGAACCAATAAAAGTAACAGACTCCACAATAGCAATACCACTTAAACTTACGGTATATATCACCCCACAGTGCTTTACAGTCCTCTCTATGTTGTTTACAGAATCAGCATGTTGCCCTCAACAGTCTGGATCCTCATTTTATTGACTTCAGAAAGATGGATGGCTGAATCAACATTCAGCCAGTCAGGATTGAATTCAGTCAGCCTGCCATACTGCATTCTAACCACTGAGCCAACATGACTCTATTTTGAAATGTTTATTACAAATACATTTTGAAAATAATTATTCTGGAAGGTATAACTACAGAGTCAAGGAGCTTGGTGTAATCCTAGGAGGCACATCTAATTCTATGCCTCTGTTCTCAATCATCTTCCCAGGAACAGAGAGATAAATGATCTAACTAAGGCCCAAACTCAAAGATACAGCATATGGCCAGCCACATGAAACTTTTCACTGCCTAATCTTAAACAGGAGGAAAAATCATACTGTGAAGTCCAAATCAGAATCCTATCTGTAGTGCAGGAAGCTGGAAGCAAGGCCAAACATTGTTTTCATTTTTGCCTTACTGTTGTAAAAGTATTTCATTTTGCCCAACCCTAGCCCTGTTTCTGTCTTGCTTCAGTGACCATAAAGGACCTGAGCTCCATCCATCCATCCATTCATGCTGCATGGATCCCCAGCCTTATCTATGAACTGTCCAATCAAAACTACTAGTGCCTTTCCCTTTTTGTTCTGGCTGTATGTTAAGATCATAATTATAATGAGACACTACTGCTGGGTCTTGCTATTTTGTGAAGTTACAGAAGGGCTGGATGTAAATGGTGCCCTACTTTGGAAGTGTCATCTTTGTGAAAGCAATGACCTTTGTGTGTGTGACCTTTTAATTTAATGTTATTGTGTTTTATTCAGCGTTGCCATTGCTTTTATTGCTGAGCTTATGTTAAACCAACAGTTCCCAGGTTTTTTTTTCTTTATGTGGATCCTTACATTGTCATTTAATACTTTGGAGTACTATTGTATAAACAAGTTGGCAGTGAGATGCTGTCAGGATCTTGTACCAGTCTTATGAGACTCCAACATTAATTCAGTTTTATTTAGAAAAACATTCAAGGCCATCATCTTGTGGTCTCATCAAATTTTATAGGAGTCTGACTTTCCTGCCTGAAATCTTGGGATTTGAGATTTCAGACAAGAATGCCAAAGACTATCTTGTGAGATTTTACTCATTTTGTGTATGTCTGCAATGGTATCCAGAACATCTGTATTTTAAAGGAATGACTGCTTTTTCCTTAAATGATGATTAGCAAAACTTATCAATAAAAGATTTGTGGAAGGTGATGCATACAGTAGACAAGTACAAAACAAGGAAACAGACACATAACATAAAATTGTTAAAATACAGGTAAAATATAGATATTTAGGTCCTTTTATATGCGGTAACATCCAATTTTTATTCCTGTAAGTCAGGTATGAATAAGACACCAAATTTACATTATAGAATATCAAAGCTGTTAACTCACCCCAATGAACAGTGTGAAGCATGGTTTTAAATCCATTTCCTCACCTTCCCCAGATGGCAGATGATGACAGCTACTTCTATGTTGGCACATCCACTGGTGATATCCTCAAAATCAATACAAAAAGCACACTGATGAGTAGTTTTGGTCCAGTAAAGGATAAACACAGCTTGGTAAGTGGTTGCTGTTTTCCCCTTCTTGCTTAAAGAGAGCAAAGTCATGCAGACAATGTTGTAAGTATCGTTAAGTTGAATACAACAGCAGCTAAATTTCAGAAGGAAAAGGCTGATAAAATTCTAGCTGTCTAGCTATTGGCAACACTTACGACTCTTTTCTTATGAGCTATTTTTACTGGCTCACAGAATGAGTTACTCTCTGATGTAACTGTCTTCGGACTATCTAATGGAAGTTCAGTTTTTTCTTTCCTTCTCAACCACTTGTGGTAGAAGGACATTCTTCTCGACCACTGCTGTGATAGAAGGACATTCTTCATGAAATCCGAGATGTTTGGATAAGTCTCCTTCAATCATAGTGTTGCATAATAAAACAGAAACACTAACAATTGGGAGTGTCAAGGGGGTACCTTCAATCCAAGAAGCTTGCTTGCCCATCTAATTCCTTACGGTCAGTTCTAACTGACAGCAGTTTTCTGATAGTTTTGAGGGCCAGTGTGATGTAGCAATTAAATTATTTAGCTAGGAGACCAAGGCTGTGGTCAGCCTCATCCATAGAGGCTTATAGGGTGAATTTGGGCCATTCACACACTCTCAGTTCAATATACCTCACAGGGAAGTTGTAAGGAAAACATGGGAGAAGGGAATGCTTATGTATGCTGCCTTGAGCATTTGCATGAAGGTAAATCTAATAAATAACATTTTGCCCAAGGGCTGCTAATGTTGTTATTCTTCCTTTTTTTTAATTGGAAGTGCCAGGGGCCCAAGCTGAGATTTTTATATACAGAACAGGTGATCTGCCAGTAAAATGATATTGCAGAATACTTGTAACAATTTACCGCAGGGGGGATGTAAAATATTGTGCTCATTAGCATATGTGAACAAATGATTAAAAAAACTGGCAAGCTGGATAGGTCTTGCACCCTTTTTCATATTAGTCTTGGTTTCCTTACAACCTTTATTGAGCTGGTCAGGAATTTAGAAAGTACGTTTATTGTCATTTGCCTCTAACAGTTGCAAGTTAATGTACCTCTGCTGGCTGCAATCCCACAGGGAAATCTCTCCCCATTGTTGGCAAAAATTATTTATTTGTTCATTTATTCCAGTTTGCACTACTGCTGCAATCTAATTGAAACCATAGCAGTTCACACCAAAGTAAAAACATAATCAGTATCAATAGCGCTGAAACATTTCTGGCAAATGCATTCAAATTTAAATCAAACAACTCATAACAAGTATATGAATCAGGATAAAATACGGACTTTGCATAACTGGCATGAACAGAAAATACAACATGAGATTTCACTGAGAAAAGAAACAGAGGGGAAAAAATTGTGTCAGGTTCTTCTAATTAAGGCTAATCTGTAGCCTAAACATTCAATCTCTCTGTGTGCTAATTGTCACATCTTAATGTAACATAAAAGGCCACAAGCAGGTTTTCTTTTTCAGAGGTTAAAATCAGCAGCAAGGACTAACCTTGGATTTTGGTGGAGAAGGGAAAATATACCAGTAGCAATAATATATGATCTCTGTCATCTATACCAGAAATCTATATAGGACAAATACTATTTTGGAGTAGAGATGTATGAAGTTCAGACTGGAAAAATAACACTGGAGACATAATGAATATCTTAATCCACACCATATGGCTCCTCTTAGCAACAATATGGGAAATCTTGTCATGGTTTTCTTGGCCCCGTATCCAATTAGCTCATACTTCAGCTTGCTGGCTGTAAACAGTTCTATTTACCTTACTCAATATTGGGTAATGGCTATTCATTTTTATTTTTTAGAGTCACCACAATCCAATTTTTTGCTTCTAAATATATCTTGCCCAACCTCTGAATTCTAATCTAGATTCTAAATGGTATTTTTTATAAATTATTTCTTACTTTTCCTTTCCTAATGTTCTAAATATCCCCTTAAACATTCTCCCATTTTTGTACTCTGTTCTCTCAGATTGTTTCAGTTGTTCTTCCTGACATCTATCTTCTTCAAGAAAAGGGGTCCTGAATTATCTAAGCCTTACTTAGTTGACATTTCACTCCCTGCTATGTATTCACTCTGTCCTTAGACTATAAACGTGGTAATAGCAACAGAATTCATTTTCAACAATTCAGAGGGAGAAATAAAATCCTTTGTTAGGATGCACTGCAGTTCACTTTTTAACTTAAAAAATTCAATGGAGAGATAAGAAAGATTAAGTCATTGGAACAATTCAGATAATCAAATAAAGATAATTCTGTCTGAATACATAATTCAAACAGAAGCTGTCTTAATTCCATATTCATCCCACAGAAGAGGATATGATAACTTGTATAGAGGAGTTTTCATTTCCTAATGAAGATATTCCTGCTCACCAGCAGGTCCAGTTTGGCCAATACAAATCAAAGGTTTTGTCCTGGTGATGTACCATATACTCAAGGGAATGACTGGGCCAGCAACTTGTCTGAGGTGATTTGATTTTCCCATTTCCGTAACTTCATCCTCATTTTAAAAAATGCAGCAGGGAAACCAAGTCAGACTTTTAGAAGTTTTATTTAAAGAAGCTTAGGGTATTGTTTTAAGTGCTTGTGTTATTCTAACCTGCAGACGTTCTCAGAAATGTCTTCTGGAATCCATGTTTTGGAAGACCAGGAGAAAGCAAAAATAATAATAATAATAATTTAGAAATTTATTTCCAATTTCAGAAATTCTAAGTAGCTCACTACTGAATAGAAAAAACATTCAGAATTTCCCAAGCAGCCCAGGATGTAATGAATGTATAAATTACTTGTAGCACTATAGTAGTTGCTTCAGACACCCTGTCCTTGGAAAAGACAGTATTTGAAAATTAAAAGTACACGCAAATAATGCAAGGGCAAGAATAAAATTCCATATATGGTAAAAGAAGTAATAGCCTTTTCATGGGGAAAAAGCTATTTTGCTCATTGTTTGCATCCAGATACACTCCATTATTGACATACAATGTCCATTAGTATAAAGCAGTGTCAAACTCACATCGTCACGGCGGCATTATGTGACATATCAGGAGTTTTTCCCCCTTCGCTAAACGAGGCATGGGCATGGCCAGCACGTGATGCATCCAGCCACGGGCTGAGTTTGACAACCCTGGTATAAAGCAATGGATAAAGGAATATACATTAGTTCATAGAAACAGGTAGTCCTCGACTTACAATAGTTTGCTTAGTGACCGTTCAAAGTTACAACGGCACTGAAAAAAGTATGACCATTTTTCACACTTATGACCACGGCAGCATCCCCATGGTCATGTGATTTATATTTGGATGCTTAACAACTAACTCACATTTATGACAGTTGCAGTGTCCCAGGATCATGGGATCATCTTTTTGTGACTTTCTCTCAAGCAAAGTCAATGGGGAAACCAGACTCACTTAAAGACCAAGTTACTAATTTAACAACTGCAGTGATTCACTTAACAAATACAGCAAGAAAAGTCGTAACATGGGGCAAAACTCACCTGACAAATTTCTCACTTAGCAACATAAATTTTGGACTCAATTGTAGTCGTAAGTTGAGG
>JANHFJ010003702.1:87654-102763 GCA_032468195.1 Cerberus rynchops
TCTTGAAAAAGAACCTTTGGGAAAACCATGACCTGGATGACTGAGAATCTCCATAGACTTTTTGCTGGGTTGAATGTTTACATAGAATCCGCTTGCTATGTTCTTAGGGGAAAAAATTAAGGAATGAAAGAATGCTACATAAACAAGTGTATTATGGCTAAGTGAAAGTTAAAGGAAACATAATGCTGAATAGGTTGTGCACTACATTGATAATAGAAATAGAAAGAGGAAAAGCTGAAATGAAATGAGCAGCTGCAAAGATTTTGTATTTTGAATTTTTAAATGATACTTCTTGCATATATTTCAGAACCTGTTGAATTTGCAAGTTTGTTGGTAGTTTTCCAGGTATTATTACCTTAAGAATACTGCACTATGAGCTATTTTATTCTCAGAGTTATGGGAAACAAAGCTGTCTGGAGTTCATTTTTACAGTTGAAATTATTCTAGGAAACATGGCCAGAAGCAGTTTTGAAACTGCTTTGAAGTTTCCAGCCTTTTTTGTTGTTGTTCATACACCTTATGTAAAATAATTTTGTTTATCTCAGTTAAATCTGTCCCTTTTCATTTTTTTTATTAATGTGAAGTTTACAGCATGCTGGGCAATTGCATGGATATGTATTACGATTTGTACAACATTTATGGCTTTTCTTTCTTTTAGGTGCTGCCATCCTTAGAATTCCTATTTTATATGGAGAAGTTGAAAAGCTTGAAGAAAGTGCTGTCACAATTATTTTTGATAAGGTGCAATTCAGTAACAAATCAGCCAATATGGACCACTGGCAGCAAAGGTTTCCAACATATGTTAAGGATGTAGCCATTGTTTCCCGGCAGCTAGCTGAAAGGAGAATGGTGGTAAGAACTTCCTTATAATCTATTATATCAACATTTGAAGCACTGCTTCACATTTTCAATGCCTACATATAGAATAGAACAGAACAGAATCAAATTACTTATTGGCCAAGTGTGATTGGACACACAAGGAATTTGTCTTTGATGCATATGCTCTCAGTACATAAAAAGGCACATTTGTCAGGAATCATAAGATACAACACTTAATGATTGTCATAGGGTACAAATAATACATATAATTTTTTTTATGTATTTGAGGTTTCAAAAATACATGCGGACTTCCTAGAACCATACAACATGAACAATGTAATAAAGTTCTGATTAAAAGGTGAAATACTTGGTTAAAACTTTCAATACAATGTATGATACTGTAGTTATTCTTAAGATTGAGATAATAGATAAATAGGAATTCTATGGTGGAAGAACAATGGTATTGTTGGAAGTTGAGAAATAAATATAGAGATGTTTTATGCTTATCATATGATTCAGAATTTTAAACAAAAGTCACTTTTGTGAACTCCTACCCGTGTATGTCTATACATTCTGTATTTCTTTGCCAGCTTAGAAACATTTTTAAAAAAGGAATAGCTGTGATTAAATTATACCTATCTTTCTGATGTTCATTATATTTGTGAAGTTTCCTACTGTCAATCTAAATGCTGTGTGTTCAGGAGCTGTATTTAACACTTAACACATCAGATAATTCTAACCAAGGCTAAACTTTTAATATTCAAAGAGTTCAGTGATTTTTTTTAAATGTTGCATCATATTAATGCATCTTGGATTGTTAGAGTTTATTTGCAACAATAACAACAAAAACAGTTGTAAAACAGCCACAACTATTTGGAGAAGATGAGTACATTGAGTTTTTCTTTCTAGTAACACTATTGTGTACAAAGTAACATGTAGCTGAATTGAATACATGAAGTATTACATTATGTAGCAGGAAAATATGTTCTAATAAGGCAAAAAAAACCCAGTGCATTGAGTTAAATGTTGCTTCTGATATTATTTAGTGCCTTCCCACAGAGCTTGTAATTTATATTCCCCTTCCTGGAACTTTTTAGCACAGGAAAATTGAAATGAATTCAAATTGTATGTGTTTGTTGCTTTTCCAAGGATCCATCCATTAAGGGAACATTCCACTGGTCTGGTAATGAACAGATGACTAAGTTTGAAATGGCACGTGCTATGGCTGATGCTTTCAATCTTCCTAGCAGCCACTTAAGACCAGTAAGTTGTTAATTGGAATGAATTAACTTGTAATTGGTAAACACTTGCCATTTGTTTTGTATACTGCTATGAAATGTTATCGTAGAGGAACAATTGATCTTTAGTGAAATTTTGAAATTGGTAATCCAATTATTTGATCTTCCTTTGGCTCTTTGGGAAGCAATGTTTCTTTTTATCCCTGCAATTTTAAGTGATAACCTTATAACAATGTGGCCAGAAATTTCAGCTGCAATTAAGATGCTATGTAGAAAGGATGAAAAATTGCTTTCTGATTATGGTTTCTCATACCTCTGTGAATGACTTATCTAAATTGTCCTTTTAGGTTGCCTTTTAAGTAAACAGTCTCCTAATAAATGATTACATGAAGGCAAATGCAAGAAATTCTAGGCACCTGAGGACCCGGAATATTATAAAAGAAATACTTTAAAGTATACATTTAAATTTACGGTATCTAAAATAGAAATGAATTCCTCTATGTCTTTTATGTCTTCTTCTAATTTCCTAGTAAAGGGAAAATGTAAGGTAGAGTAGAACTCAACTATTTCTATTGCTACGTGAGACATTTGTTAAATGAGTTTTTCCTTATTTTACAACCTTTCTTGTCACAATTACTAAGTAAATCACTGCAGTTGTTAAGTTAGAAACGTTGTTAAGTGAATCTGGATTTCCCATTGTCTTTGCTTGTCAGAAGATGATCACATGACACCGGGACGCTGCAGTTATCATAAATATATATACCAGTTGCCATGTGTCCAAATGTTGATCATATAACCACCAGGATGCTGCAGCAGTCGTAAATGTGAAAAATTGTTATAAGTCACTTTTTTTCAATGTTATTATAACTTCAAATGGTCCCTAAATATGAATGGTTGTAAGTCAAGCACAACCTGTAGCAACTTTTGCTTGATTTACAATCAAAGGTTACCTCTAGAAGCTTCCTCTCAGGAAATACAAATGACTTTAATGTTTGCATGTATCTTAGATTCAATGACTAAAATTTGGATAGCAGTGTTTGGCAGTTAATTTCTGATTTTGTTCTGCACTTTTTGCAGATTTCAGGATTCCTTGCTGATATTATTACAATATTAACAGTATGAGAGAGAAAAGTGGTTTGGGGATGGGAGAGAGAGGATCCTTAGAAACAACTGCATTTTGCTATTTTTTTATTCTGAATAATAAGTGCATTGGTCTTTTAAATTAAAGATTACAGATAGCCCAGTGCTGGGTGCTCCTCGTCCTCAGAATGCTCAGCTTGACTGTTCTCGCCTTCTGATGTTGGGTATTGGTCATCATACTCCGTTTCAAGTTGGAATCAAGGAATCACTTTGGCCTTTCCTCACTGACAAGAGATGGAGACAGACAGTGTTCCACTAGTTTGTAAATATTTTAGTGTAAGTATGGTATATGACGCACTTTTTTAAAAAGGGGAGAAAGAATAGTTTTGTATTCGGCATTCTGTGTTTCAAGTTGAATCAGGTAAAAAAATATGGTCTTGCACTAGTGAAATTGTAAGAAGTGTTGATAAAAATTAACCTTGTTCAAAGCTGTTAATATATGTTTATGTTTATTACTGGCTTATCATAAAGATCTAGCAATCTACAATTATTGCAGTCATCAGTAATATGGATGTGGGATGTTTCCTCACATGCAATTTTTGTGTTTAAAATTGTTGGATAGAATCTCTTGGCATTTATTTTCTTAATTACTACAAATAAACATTGTAATGCAGAACTTCAATGTTTCCAATGCAATTTGAAATTAAAGTAAAAAGCACTGGAGCTTGTTTAGATATGATTTAAAAAATTCTAATAAAATAAAACTTTATTTTGTTTGGAATGAATGTGTACTTAACACTTCACATGTTTTCACATTGTACTGCATTTTGATACTCCAGCATTGCATTAAACAATTCACAACCCTTTCTCAAAAATGCCGTTGAAAATGCACACTAAGGTATATTAACTGATGTTATTTACTATGTTGTAAAAGTACATTTTGTTGCATTTCAGTTAATATTTGAAGGTGATGGAATCGTGAAAACTATTCAAAGAAACACTAATTAATTAAATTCCAAATAATTACAGAATTTTACTTGTTTGGGTAAAGAGAGAGCTGTTGCAGAATATCTATATTCAGACATCATAAAGTAGTACATAATATTACAAAAAGCAAAACGTAAAGAACACAAGTACTTAATAGAATTTGGAATCCATATCCACTTTTAAATTTACTTTTTAAATGCAAATGTATTTTTATCTTAGTAATGGGAGTATTATTTACAAGGATTCTGCTAAAACAGAACATAACATACATTGCAACAGCACCTTTTTCCTACTACTCCCTGATCTCCCAAGGTAATGCACTCAAGGAATTTTTTTTTTATTGTTCCTCTGACTTTTCCTTCAAAAATATGCCGATAGAGTAGCAATCTAATTAATAAAATAATTTGACGTGTTCTGGCAGTCATTTCCTTCACATAAGAAAACATTGCTTTTGTTTGAAGTCTTGCTAATGCTTTGCTAAATTGAAAATATAAAAAAGATAACTACCATTACATGGTAAAGGCTTCCCCTCTCCAGTTGTGTCCAACTTTGGGGGACAGTGCTCATCTCCATTACTTAGCCAAGGAAACCAGTGTTGTCTGAAAACATTTCCACGGACATGTCAGCATGACTATCACAGCTCAGAGTGTGCTGCAAAACACAGACCGCTGTTAAATTCACACCAAAGTGGTGCCTATTTATTCACATTTTCATGCTTTCCAATTGCTAGGTGGATAGGAGCTCGGACAAGAAAGGGAGCTCGCCCTTTGCATGGCTCTCGGGTCTAGGCTGTCAGCTTTCCAGCTAACAGGTTCGTCTTAACCGCTGAGCCATAGTGCTCCCTTCACTACCATAATAAACATGTTGTATTTCTTGAAAAAATCTGTTATGGAAATTAGAAGCATGTGTCTTAAACTTGGAAGGAATTACAAGCATATATATTAGAATTTAATTTAATAGATATTTGGTTGTTTTTAATACAGAATGTAGGGAATAACACATGTATCTTGAAATTGTTTCAAATTAGATTTAAAAAAAAATCAAGTTTCTTCTACTTTATCAAATTATAGACTCTTCAGTAAGCCCATTACAATCTCAAACCAAATTCCAGGGATTCTTTAAGTATGAAATTCAACTATTATAAACCAACCAATTCTATATGATGTTTGAATGTGTTCTTACAAAGAGTTCTCTTTTTATAGAATATATTAAGAATGACTTTTAAAAAAAAAGGTTATTTACAAGAACTCAACAGACTACATCAAGCACAAAGCATATACTGGAGTTAATACACTCAACATATTTGAATGTTCTTTGAAATTTATTAATAAAAGATATTAGAAATTGTAAGAAAACTAGAAAGTTACTGGCTTATCACTTGAAACAACAAAAGCGAGAAGTTTTATCTAGTTCAGGCTGATGATGGACAGTTATTTATTGAAACAAAATCTATGGTAATTTGTATTCACATATATCGACTAGATTCTGGCAACTGCACGACAAGTTATCAATTTCCTGAAAAGTACTGAAGAAATTTCTTAGGATGATAAAATTAAATAAATACAGCTGTTGGCATTACAAGAAATCACAGAAATTCGGCAATCTGTGAAGCTGAGGAAAGACCTTTAATCAGATGGATTTCCAATAAATACAAACTTATTGGCACCTACAGAGTTAGAGATCTATAATCATTTAATCTTTAATTTTCTGTTTATTTTATGCTCCCAGAAGATACACAAACTAGTTCAATACCTTCGCTTAAAGTGAATGCAAAAATAGCCTCCCTATCCAAGAGGCTTCATAAAGTAATATGTATAATTTGGCCACAAGTCTGGATTTATTTAAAAAAAAATAGACAAGCCTGATAACATCCATCTGGTGATTAATATGTATATTGTAGCTGATGGAATTAGTTGTTCTAATTTTCTTCCTTTTGTATCAAAGGACGGCCTTTGATATGGTAACAAATCAAATTAAAGGCTAAAGTTTTTCTTTTTTTGTTCATTGTTTACAGTTCGGTGTCTTTGTTTCAAGTTTATTTTTTTCTATATATTACAATATATCATTTTGTGAACAGTAGTAGCTGGGTGTGAACCCTCTTAATACAAACTTAATAATAATTATACATTTTACAATTCATACTCATATATTCCCGGAATTATATTCTTATTGATTAAATATATTCTTCATTTATTCAGTATTTCATCATCTTTTAGCTCACATCTGATTGTCTATATATCTTCTATCTACATTGCTATCATATTTAACCATCCATGTAATTCTAGTGTTAATACTAGCATTTCAAATATAACTTCATTTTTTGTCTTATTCAAAATTTCCTCGTATCATTTCATTCCCATCTTATTTTCCATATTTTATATTTTCATTCAGATCTTAATCATATTTAACCATTTATATAATTCTAGTATTAGTACTAACATTACACATATTAAAATTCATCCATCTATTGATGTTCAGGTATATTCATACCCTTACACAGCTTATACATTTCCAACCAAAAAGGAAAAAAAAAGTATTAATGTAGACTTGTTTCCTCTTACCCAATTCTAATTCTATTCCCCTACTTTTTTTAAAGAAAAAAAAATAGATAAATTGTGTTTTATTAATCCCCCTCTCTATTTTTCCTAACTATTCCTTTCTATGTTTATACCACTACTGCCTTAACTTCGTACATCACTTTCAAATTCCATTTTTAGATCTGTATTTCTCTCTGTTTCATCCCTTTGGCTGCTCAGTTTAAACTGTTCTTTGTCTTTCCCCTATAGTTGAATTCTACAAGCTCTACCCTTACTCCTAACTCTATTTTAGATATTGCTTCCTGTTTCCTCACTTTTCCTTTAAATTCTATTGTCAAACTCCCTGGGTTATTTTCACATTTTTATTTTTCTTAATGTCAGCTCCTCCATATGTGTGTGCTGAATTGGTAGCTCTATTTTTCCTTCTTTTGTTTCACATAGCTCCTCCTCTTCCTGGACGTCTTGCTTACTTGTAGTCTCTTGTGGCATAATGTCTAGCTTTTCTTCTATCACCTCCATTTGATTTTTTAAGTTCTTACAGCCTGATCTCCACATCTCCTTTATATTTTGTATCATCGACGCCATCTCCTCCCGAATCTTCATTTCTTCCTGCTGCTGAATCATCTTTTAAAATTTTCTTTAATCGCTTTATTCAACAACCAACAACTAACCAATCAATACCAAATTTCTTCTCAGTCCTTTTTATAATCCCTGTAATTTCAAGTCTGTCTCTGTCAAGTATTAAACAATTCTTTAATTTAGTCCCCAAAAATTCTTTAATACAGTTTAATAACACAGTATTACTTTTTTAATTTTCTGGGGTCTTGTCTCCCAAATATATCTTTATTCCAGTTATTAAGAATGGAATTATTTTTCAAACTTTCAAATTATATTGTGGCATCTGTAAAGATGCTCTTTGTTTCATAATTTTCAATTTGTTTTGTGAACTATTGGCTTCTTTTGATCACTATTTTCAAGATACTGAGGGTATTTGACAATGAATATAAATTGTTCTTACATGCTGATAATATACTTGGTAACTGTGCGATGTAATTACCAAAACCTTATTGAAGTCCTATAGCAATATGGTTAATACTCTGGTTATACTACTAACTGAAACAAGGCTAATTTGCCTTTGGCAGCTTGTCTATGAATTAATGTAAGAAATGATGATTTACCATTTACAGTACAGGCTGCATAAAATATTTGGGTTTATATCTTTTTTAATTACGATATATCACAATATGTTAAATTCAATATCTGTATAAATCAAATTTCAGTAAATGTAATTCGATAGTTAAAAGTCCCATTAAGTCTTGGAGCAAAGTGAAGGTATCAAAATGCAGTACTGCTTACTCCAGGAGTTCAATTCTGAGCTGCTCAAGATTGACTCAGCTTTCCATCCTTTTGAAATCGGTAAAATGATGACCCAGATTGTTGTGGGTAATATACTAATTCTATAAACCGCTTAGAGAGGGCTATAAAGCACTATGAAGCAATATATAAGTCTTAAGTGCTATTGCTATGGACTGTATGCAACAGTTCTGAAACCTTAGCAAGATTCAGGTTCCAGATATATTAAACAGAGATGCTGTTTTACAAGTTGGAAGCTGCTATTGACATTTGGTTTTTCATAGGTTAGTAAGTATATTTTTCATACAGAATAAAATGAAAAAAAAATCAATTTGGGGAATAAGCCACATCTGAAAGTAGTGGGGAAATTGTTTTAGCAGAATACTTGAATTAAACCAGTTAACAACACTTCAGATCAATCAACTCATAATGGTTGCTTTGAAAATGTAGAGAGGTTGAGCATTGAATATGATTTAACTTTAATACTCCCTGGAAATATATATGTAGAAACATAATCAAACATTAGACCTCAGATGTGCTAGCAATCTCTAAAGTATCTGTTTAAATCCCTGTTTATATTAAATAGGTATGAACATTGACATTAGCAGTGTAAGAAATCTGAAGGTTCATTAATTTTTATGATTGTCCAGTTGTACTTTTGGTTTCAATTTCACTAGTATATAAAAACTCTTGTTATGAGCAATCCTGTTGTATAAAAAATAGCTTAAACTTGGATCAAACAGAAGAAAGCTTCCTTTTAAAGGATTTTTTTTTTCATAATTTTGTTTTAGAAACTGGAATTTAGGATGCTTCTAATGTGACTGGTTTTCTAGGGAAGAATTTCCCTAAGAGTTGCCTAAATTACCGAAGTGAAAATAACTGAATGCTTTTTGGTTGTTGGCTAAAATCACAAAGTTGTTTGTTTTAAAGGACAGAAGAGTCATTAATTGAAGAATCTGTCAAAAAGATTCTGTGAAAATAAACCAGGAAACGGTTACTCAAGTGTGTGTAGAAAAATATGGCGAACCTGCTTTTTCATTGGAATAAACTGATCCTTGACAGTTGAACTGCTGAATACCTCAGTTATCCTATAAAAATATAAGATACAGTCCTAGTAAGTAGACAGAATGGAATTGTTCTTTGTTCCAGTTATAGAATGATCTCAGTAATCTGAGTGACAATCCTTCCATAGCCCATCTTCATGTGAGTAGGAAGTAGAAGGTGGGAGGGAGGGAGCAAAGTGTGTGGAAAAATCTCCCATTTTCGTAATCCAGATATATAGTTAGTGGGTGTGCAAAGCTAACTGCCCTATTTTGATGTGGCAGTGTTTCGTCTTATGAAGACAAATACCAAAATGTGTGTAATGTAAGTCTATGTCTATAAATATTCACCTAATGAAACATCTCTAGTTTGCATAAGCTTATTTTTTATGCAGTTCAAACACATTATTGAAAATTAATTTTCTGACTTAATCATAAAAGAAAAAAGTGGGAAAGCTTTGTCCAATTATGATAACTATCTTCCTTTCCTCCTTGCTGCTTTTTATATATGTTTCATTGATATCTTTTAAATTGTGATCTATTAAAAGTCTCTCTAAGTAACAAAGCTGGTATCTTTAGGAAGCTGAACTTTGAAGGCTTGGTCCTATTTTTTGTTTTTCTCCACTCTCACATGAAAGGGTCTTCCCCCATTCTCAGATGCATCTCTATTTCATAGCAGTTGGGAAACATAAGATTAAAATAAATGATGCAGAAGCATCTCTATTAATAATTTGAGAAGATGTGTGAACAAAGAAAAAGAATGATGCCTAAGTGATAAATGCAGTAATTCATATAAATATCTAAAGCTGCAAAAATACAGTGGGAAGTCAATGAGGAAAAATGAAGATGAATGGTGCTGAATTTGCTAAAACCCCAAATGGTAGCCTATTATTCATTAGACTGACTGAAGGAGGTCACATGCTGCAAGCAAGAATAAGTGAGATGTCAAAAGACTTGATATGGTGGAATCAACAGACAATTATAACTATTATAGGCTGATGTGAAATGCCATGTTCCTCCAATGTTAACTGATCAAACTGTAGCTCCTTTAAAATATTTGAACTGAATGTGGTTATCTTTTAAAGGTAATAATTATCCAAAGGGTTAGAGTCCGGAGCAGTCCTCATCATTCATTGTAATGTGAGTCTCTCTCTCTTTCTCTCTCTCTCTCTGCAACAACAATTGTTTTAATTATTATCTTTTTTAAATAACTAATAAGATGGTAAACATACCTAATTATTCTTTCTAATTTGGTGGAAGTTAGGCTGAGAGAGAGGACTAGGCTGAAAGAGAGTGACTAGCCCAATCCCATGCAGGTGGATTTTCATGCTTAAAAATGGGGACTAGAACTCATAGTCTCCAGGTTTTTGGATTGGCAGCTTTACCACATCAAAAAAGCTGTTAAAGTCTTGCAAAGTTTGGCTGAGATTTATTCATTTAACTGAAGGAAGTGACATTCTACAAGTAAGATTAAGTGAGATAAGATGGCTCCAATGTTTGTGATATCTGTCACACTCTCCTAACCTTTTAATAGTAATTTTAACTTTTGTATTGATTTTTTTTCTTTTAAAAAGATTTTTTTTTTAATGATTGCCCAGAGTCATGTTTTGTGAGTGGTCTTACATAAGTAAAATAAACATTCAATAGGAATCTGTCCTTTTGTAAGGCTGGAAAGAAGATGCAAAAAAGTTATTTTTCAAAAGTAAATTGCATGTATTTCAAAAGCATGGATTTTATTAGCAATTTGGATGATGAAGTAGAGATGGAGATGACATAAAATCTGAAAATGTATAACTAAAACACCAGAAGACAGAAATAATTTCTTTAAAGAAAAAATGTTGAAATGTTAGAGAAATGTTCTGAAAATAACATAAGGAAATTAACAATTTAGTTCAAGCAGAGTGATTTATTTGGGAAACAAATGCTCATAAGGGATATAGGATGGTAATAGTATTTGTGAAAAAGACTAACAGTACAAATTAAACATTATTCAGCAGTATAAAGTAGCTTCCAAGTACACACACAGACACACAAACACACAATTTTAGGTTGCATTAGATTTTTTAGTTGCATTAGATTGAGTGCCATTATGGGCATTACACTTTAAGGAAAATTGAGACAACTTGGATTAGGTTAAGAGAAGATCAGTAAAAATAATCAGAAGACTAGGAAATATGTCCAACAAAGCAAGATTGAAGTGATTTGATGTGTTTTTATCTGTTGTGCACCACCCCGAGTCCCTTTTTGGGAGATGGGGCGGTATATAAATTTAATAAATAAATAAATAAAATTTATCCTGGAAAAGTGTGAAGAGAGATTTATCCTGGAAAAGTGCAAAGAACCTAAAGGAATATTTCATGGGAAGAAAGTCAAATTCTGTTATTTTTCTTGAAGAATCAATTAGATAAATATAATCAGAAATGAATCCAAGGTCCAATTTCAAATGATATGATTGCTCTAGATACATTGTACTAGTTTAGTGTGCTGAGAATATCAAGCTATAGCAGTTATTTACTTGTCATACTATTACACTATTTCTAATAATACATATTTTAATAATATTACAGGTACTCATCGACTTACAACCACTATTGAGCCCTAATTTCTGTTGCTAAGCAAGATAGTGTTAAGTGACTTTTGCCCCATTTTACAACCTTTCTTGCCAGAGTTGTTAAGTGAATCTGGCTTCCCTATTGACTTTGCTTGCCAGAAGGGTACAAACTGTGATAACATGACCCTGGGATACTGCAGCTGTCATAAATAGATGCCAGTTGCCAAGGATCTGAATTTTGATCATGTGACATGGAGATGCTACAACAGTCATAAGTGTGAAAACAGTCATGTCTTTTTTTCAGCACCGTTATAACTTTGATCAGTCACTAAACGAATAGGTGTAAGTCGAGACTACCTGTACTATTACTATTCTAATAGTAATAATAACATATTGTTTCTAATAGTATAATTACCTAATTGAAGTTTTGCTTTCTACTGTTTCTTTTGTTATAGTAACTAAATAGTTAAATAGTAATATAAGCTATGAACAGGGCTCTTTATTAGGACACAAAGGACAACAAAATGGAGGAAATAATTCAGATTTGTTCACCTTTTGAACTTGAACTATGTTTGAACAACTATCCTAAAAATGAAGAGGCCAACCAATTTAGAACCAAGGTCATTCAGAAAGCCATATTTGGTTATTAAATGTAAATTTGTTTTTTAAAACAAACTATAATGTTTATATTTATTGCTTGAGAATTTTTGATTTTATTAGTTTCTTCAGTAATAGTTCATAAAATCATTAAAATTACAGTTCTAATATGTGCATGCATTGAAGTTTTGTTTGCTTTCTTTTTTTTTTAAAGTCCTTTTTAAGTAAATAAAGAGTAAAATGTCTTTGAAAACAAAAAAAAGTAAACAGTTGTGAAAAATAGCAAAAAGGAAAATGTTATTGATGTAAAAAGCAATCCCTTGGAGGGTGAGTCTGCTTTCATTATTTTTTCCTTTGGCTCTGTAATGTATTTTGAAAGTTGAATGCTAATCCAGGTTTAAAAAGAAATAAAGATTGTAGAGATCAAACAGCAAAGGCATTATCGTTCTGGGATGAAGTTATTTGTCTCAAACACCAGGGGTCAGCCTTGCCCTATGAAAAAGATTCCTCTTTTTCAAAGGCTGACTTGTAGTGATTTGTTAAGGTTTCACTGTGCATATGTGCATTATTTTTGCAAACAGACAGAACCTAATTATAAGTGTATATGTATATTTTTCTGTGTGGGATTTAGATCAACGGAAGAGGCAAAACTGGTGATTTGTCTTCATATGCCAGTCCGATTGACACACGTTAATAATTTGAACAGGTAGTTCAGTTCTGCTCTGATAGAGCAATTACAGAACAGGAGATATAAGGCGAGAAATGTCACTATGATAATATGCATTCCAAAGGGAATGGAATAAAATCTGGACACTGTTTAGCAATCCCTGTCATTCATCTATGTAATTCAACTGACAGCAAAAAACATGGGAGGGTTGGCAATGATCTATTTACTTCTAATTTTAAAACATCATTCTGCTGTGTGTGGAGTTCAGCAGGTGAGCTTCAAGAAGCAGAAGTAGGCAGTCTTTATCACACCAGCCTCCAAAGTAGTTTATTAAAGGGCAGCCCCACAATGCAACTTTGTGTTCTATTTTTGCAACCCACTTATGCATTTATGTCCACTCTGAAATTGGGGTCCAGACAGATGTGACTTTAAACATAACTTTGCATCCTACACTTGAGATCACATTTCATCTTTAAAAAAAAATAATAGTATGTATAAAGGCATCCCAATCATATTGTGACATTATCGGTTTTCTTCCACTTAAATTCCTCAATGAAAACTGGCATTTGCTTACTTTACTATTTAGTGAAAATATGCAATTTGCATCTTGGAAAGCAACATGTCGCTAATTATTTAAAATGTTATTATCTTTCATGAAATCAGATTTTAGACTTCCATACGCTGAGATAGATAATCATGTTTTTAAATCATTTTTAAAATCATGGGTTTGTTAAAAAAAACACCATGTTTTTTGAGCACTGATAATGTTACCTAGTTAGATAATGAAATACCTGAAAACAAACAACCATGAACCTCAAGGCTTCCACAGTTCAACCCTAAGTTACATGTATATCCTTCTATTGGCATTTTAAAGCCTAGTTCAATACAGTGAAATAACAATAACTTAGGATCACCGAGTGAATATGATTGGCAAGTAGATACGGAAAAAACAAAAGAAGCCATTTCTTTGGATTTAGACTGTTAATATTTGGAATTGCTGTTAGTAACCTCCATGCCTATAAAATAATTCTTAATAATTTAATAATAATTTAAAAAGTTGTTATAAACCAAGATTAGTAACTGAATTGTAACCATCTTATGGTAGAATGGAATAATCAGGTCATTTATGCACTAGTGATGGTGATTTGTAAAATCTTCTACATTCATCCAGCCAGTATTGTGTGAAAATAATGCATGCAAGCTTTATAACTCTTCAACAATGGCTGGGTGATGCTATGAAAATGCTATCAGTCACTGGAACAGAAAGAACCTCCGGGGGTGGGGGAAGAAAAACGATGTAAAAATATTACCACCACTAGCAATCTCATTTCTGTATCAGCTAGATGATACTGAGCCTACTATGAAAGCCAAAATCGGCCTCCCTGCCATGTTGCCCTGTTAAATGTTTTGGACTTATCTATTATAAAAGAGCCCAGGTGACACAGTGATAAAAATGCAGTATTTCAGGCTAAGTGCCTATAGCCTGGAGTTCGATCCGATGAAACTCAAGATTAACTCAACCTTCCATCCTTCCAAGGATCCAGATTGTTGGGGGCAACATACATGCTGACATTGTAAACCATCCAGAGAGTGCTATAAAGCACTATGATGTGGTATATCAGTTGTTATTTATAAATGCTATCACTATAATCCTCAGTGAGCAAGGCTCTTTGTATGGTGATTATGTAGCTGAATCGCAACACACATCCAGAAGCATCCAGTCCAATAGAAATCTCATCCATTTTTAATTAATATGGCCAAATTAAATCTCAAAGAAGGAGCTAAAGGATTCAGTCACAAATTCTAATCAGAATGATTCTTTTTGCAGCAGAATAGTGGGAACCATCATATCAAATCTCTACTTGATAAAAAAAGGAAATCAAGAAAATGTCCATTTAAGAAATTGATTAATATTAGAACTATGTAAATATGGGGCGTATGCATTAAAAATGTTCCATGTATATACAAAATTTCAGTATAAATGGGAATGATTTTTCAACTAAAGTATGATGTCAGGTTCCGATAGGTTCTAGCAGAAACAGAGATTGATTCAGCCTTGATTGATGAGAATCAGGATTTATTCTGCCATAACCTCCAGCACAAACTGACAACTACCATCATAGTAAAGTGAAGTTAGCAATGCCTTCCTGTTCTCCTTCCACCAGTTAAATGCTGTCTGCCACATCTCCACTCTGCATGCCCACCACATGTGCACATGCCCCCACCCTGCCCCACCCCAC
>JANHFJ010003704.1:80736-92440 GCA_032468195.1 Cerberus rynchops
CATGCATTGCATGTGCAAAAGCTGCATGCATGTGCAGATGGTGCAGTTGCACATGCAGCGCATGTGGAGGAGCCGCACGCAAGTGTGGATAGTACGGGCAAAGTGCGTACTTGTCAGCACTCAGTAAGTAAAAAGTTCACCACCACTGCTCTAGGGCTAAGCTACCATGCTGCTTATAGATCTATAAGGATACAGAGACTAAAAAACAATACACTTTTGTATATTGTAATCAAGTCAAAACCATTGTTTTAATTCATTCTTAAAAATATTATTTTTTCTGAGACAGCTTTAAAAATATGATTATCTATGAGAACTGGCAATTAAAAATTATTCTGTTTGGCCTGTCCAATATAAATTAAAGTTTAAATTGAGCAGTTCTTATTTCTACATGAATACTTTATTAATTAAATTTGTTTTCTATGCTATAAATGTTGCTCATAATTTGTCATCACAGATATTTCTTCATTTGGCTACTGAAGTTATTCATTTTTAACTTTTTAAATCTTTATCTTTATTAATTCAAGTTGAATTACAAATTCAACATTTCAATTCTCTTGTAAAATATTCTGCATTTATTAAATTAATGTATTGTTCTTGGCGAACTTTAATATGTGTGTGTGTGTTTCATTAATATGATTGGTCTTATGTATTTATTAAAATTTATTGAGAGACTGAATGAATTTAACATTTAAAACACACTAAAAAATCTGGAAAATGTAAATCAACAGCAGAATAAGCAAACACACATCTGCTTAAGTATATAATTTAATGGAGCTTATAAAAATATGTTCCCAATGGCTATAAAATTTGATTATGTTGCCAATTGGAACAAGAATTTGCACTGAAAAATTCCAGGTCTCAAGTAGTCATTGCTAACATTTATATAAGTACAGAGGTTAAATAACAGCAAGGAGAAAGGTTCTAAAAAATAGTGAGATTCTTCTCAAGTACAGTCAAGATGTGACATAATAGCTTTTTGAAAAGGTCAATATGTCTTTAAAAGTTTAATATCAGCATATCAGGGAACACAGTCCATAGTGCAAAGCATTAATGTGCAATATTAAAAAAACAAAATCAATTAGATCTATTAGCACAGGTAATTAGATGAGCATACATCGAGTTATGATGTTTCTAGAAAGTAATCAATGTAGTAGCTTATGAGATAACACATAATTTGTATTAAGTAAATATATGCCAAGGCAATACTTTTCCAGTAAGAATGACGAGTAAACTTTATAAATATCAAGCTCATGGCTATTGATCCAAGTAGATTGAATTTAGGAGCCATCAGCCATACTTTGATGATATCAAGCAATTTGTCTGTCTCGTCTCTATCTATCTATCTATCTATCTATCTATCTATCTATCTATCTATCTATCTATCTATCTATTCTGCAAATCTCACTAACAAGCGATTCTGGCTGGTTTACACTGTAATAAAATAACAATGTAAAACAATTAGAATATGTAAAATATGAAAAACATTGAATATTAAAACTTAAAACCTTAAAATTAATGACAGACTACATCCGTGATGGCGAACCTATGTCACACGTGCCCAAGTTGGCATGCAGAGCCATCTCTGCTGGCATGCCAGCACTCGCCCCAACTAACAGACTGTGCATGCACATGTGCATGAGAATCCTGCGCAACTGCGCATGTGCGTGACTCTGCACAAATGGGCATGCACATGAGAGATCACGCAGGAGGCGCGTGTGACTATGCATGCACTTAAAATGTCGTGTGCAAGTCATGCACCACTGCACATGTGTTAAAAATGTTTGCATGAGATGCGCAACTGCACATGCATAAAAATGCCACATGTGAATAGAGTGTGACTGCACATACACTAAAAATGCTGCACATGAGTCATATGTGACTGTGCATGTGCTAAAACTCCATGTGCAAGTCATGCATGCATGTACAGTTGCACTAGACTCCCACGTGACTGTGCATGCACACACAACTGCACATGCACAAAAGACACCAGAGCGCTCATATTAGGCACTCAGTGCAAAAAGGGTTTGCCACCATTGGACTAGATAAAAAAGACCATCTTTAACCACCTCCAGAATGTGCTGCCTTTTCATAAGGGCACCTAGCCAGTTATCAAAGTGTGATTTTTAGGACTTTTCAGAAGACCAGGAGACAGGGGCAAATCTTATCTTGAAGGCCATTAAGTTCCAGAGAATGGAGCCATGGCAGAAAAGTCTCTTCTCCTGGACTCTTCCAGCCAAGCCAGGAAATTCTTGTGTAAAATCCAAGACACCCCCTGTCATTCACCACAGAGAATATATCTTGGGCTGGATGAGTAGCCTGATTCCTATGCCCCTGTCGCTAATTTTAAATGTCTTATCAATATACTTTTCAGTAGCGCAGGTTCAGCATTGAAAGAAATCCAAAGCTAAAAAATAGGTAATGGAGAGATACTGGAGTAAGTAGAGGTAGCAAAGAAAGCAAATGATTAGTTGCTTCTGTTTGGACACTGGGGAAGTAGTAAGGAAATCAGTCCTGGGAATCATTAGAAGGGAAGATCTCTTTCCCAAAGATTACAGGGACAAGAAAATGACACTTCAAAGATTTCTGGGAAAAGAAAAAAAAATAGAATTTAGTTGTACATAGATGTATACAGACTGAAAGGCCAACAGCCTTGAAGACTGGCTACAAATGTGTGGGAGTAAGATAAGTGGCAAACTAAAAAGAATACGTAATAAAGCAAACAGCATTTGGGGTGAAAAACTACTTATTTGTAAACAAAAGGTAGTGAGGAAAACACATCTTTTTCAGTGGTGGAATCCAAGCAGTTTTGCTACTGGTTCAGTGTGCGCACGCTTTGCTACTGTGCGGCTTCTAAAAAACTTTTTTTTTTTTGCTTACCAGAGGCAGCCAGGGTGATTAGGAAAGCTGAAGAGGAGTGCAAAACAGCTATTATAATTATTATTTAGGAAGTTTTGAACATGTAGTTTGGGTGTGGAATAAAGCTAGAATCTTGTCTGTGTAGAATTAAGTAAGAAATTGACTTTCTATCGAGTAAAATGGAACCTAATTACAACCAAGAAACATTTTCAAGAAAATAATATATTTTCCACTCAGTAGAATATACTCAAGATGTGCCAATGATCTTCCAGATACATGTTGTCAAATATAGATGGGAGGCATAACAATGCTTTTTTCCTATCCATATTTCAAACTCAACCAACTATTTATTCTCTCTCTCTTTCTCTCACTCTCTCTCTCACTCACTCTCTCTCATATCTATCTATCCATCCATCATCCCTCTCTCTCTCTGTCTCTGTCTCTCGCTCTCTGTCTCTCTATCTATCTATCATCTATCTATCTTCTATCATCTATCTAATTTATAGCGCTATCCATCACACAAGTAAGAATTAACACTTATAGTAGTTATATTTACAGTTGCCGTTTTAAGGATTATCATAAAAAGATTAAAATGCCATATCCATGCTAACAATCAGAATTGCAATGCATTATTTATCTTGGGTAGAAATTATTTACATGAAAGTTGCTATCCAACTCGGATAGCATTTATGCTTAAATGAACAAATTAAGCCACAAAACATACCAAAAGCATTGCTCAGAATGATTAAAATCTGCTACAAACATTAATAGGGATTACATATAACTCTTGCCATTTGATTAACATACCCTTAAACAAATAATTTCTAAGCCACTAGGAAATAGCTTGGATTCAGCTCCAAAGTTTCTAAATATGACTCATACAATGAAGTCCTGTAAATTCTTTCTTTCTCTCTTGTCATATATATTCACAAAATGAATTTCAACTGAAGCTGCATACCTGTGTAAAAATAAGCATAAGACAAAACCAAATCTTTGGTGCATATTGTACGGGATATTCTGTTCCTCAAGCTAAAGCCTGCATTAACTTAATTTCAATTTAGGCACCTGCTTATTCATCTTGGCAAATTATAGCTCCTGGTGGTATTGTCTTGCTGCCTTATACAATTTAATATCTTAATTTTTTATTGCTTATATTTTTGTACACTGCCTGAAGATGCAAAAGATGACAGGTATTATGGAAGTGTTTTAAATAGCTGTATCATAAGGGAAATGAATTAGCAAATTAAATGAGAAATAAATAATTGAGACCTGCATTGAGCCATAGGGAGAAGTTCTGCCCATCTTTTAAAAATCCCATCTATACTCTGGGACTATCTAGTCCTACTTCTATATAGTTCTAGTTCACATTTTCTTTTTAAGTCTTTAAAAATGTATATTTAAATACACTTTTCTAAGATACATATTTACATCTGCTTCTCAAAAATGCATATTTGTAGGATTTGGCCTGCTTATGGAACAATCTATTCTTCCCCCTTCATCCTGATGATCTGCAAAGCCCTGATTTTTCTGGTTTGAAAAGCATGAAAGACCTGGTTCTGCTGTTGAGCATTGGGTTTTGATATTGGTTGAACCGTTTGCTTATTACTGTTGATTAATTTTGCTCTGTGAGGATTTATTTGTCTGATTGCATTTAATGGTTTTTACAATATTGCATGTTAGCTGCACAGAGTTGCATGTTGATGGTAGTGGAGGGAGGAAGAAGGGAGGGAGGGAAGGAAGGAAGGAAGGAAGGCTCTCACAAGAAACTTTTTAATATCAAACATTATGTCACAGTATATTCTTATTTAATGGAAAGCATTCAAACAGACTTAATTAATTGAGTCCATATTTTGTGCCCTGAGCTCCTTGAAGGATGGGAAAGTCAAATGCATTAATTACAATTAATCATCTAAACAAAAAATCAGTTTTAACTATGTGAGAAAAAGAGAAACAATTTGGTAGACTTGGTAGACTTGGTAGACCATCCCACAAAGTTGTACATTTCCAGAATTCATCAAACATCATAATTAAAGAAAAAATAGGAAGAAAAAAAATGTTCTTTAAACAGTGTTTAAGCTATGTTTACCACAGCTTATGCTTACATGGGATATTGAAGAACTCAGTAACTGACTATGGCCTGTTAAATACAGAAATGGGACTCCCTTGTCCCTTAAGCTCTTCTGAAGTGTTTTGGCATGAAAGAAATGAAATTTATCTCCTTTGTAAGCAAACACAAATTATTTGGTAAGTGATAAACAACATGCAACTTTAGCAGATTCAACATTTGAATTTGAGATATATACTGGGGCCAGATACCATTTTCTAAGAGTAGGTGAGTGGATGTCAAATAATGGGCAGATACAGACCAAAACCTACATTTGAGTCAATTTAAATATACATTTAATGAAAAGTAAATTAAAATGAAATGAATAGGCCCTACTTACTGAGAGTGACCCCCTATGCAAAGCCAAGAGAAAGGTCCATCTCTTCCATGCTGTGGAAGAACTTGCTTCTTGAAATACTTTAATCAGTCTTCTGAATTGGAGTTATTTAATGCCTGGCTGTTCCACTGAACAATCGTAGGTAGCCTGTTAGGTTGGTTTTTAGGTTGCATGTGTTAAGACTTTTTTTTTTGGTAAAGATTTTTAATAAAAAAAATATTATAAACGTCCTTGAGTCTTATTAAAGTGAATGGTATATAAAATCTTGCAATAAACAACTATGCATATTTTCCAATTCTTACTCATTTTTCTTTTAATTACATTAAATATTACAATATGGCAGCAATATCTAAACTGGCTGGCCCCTCAAATTCTCCAACTTTCTACTGGGCAAAGCACAATCAACAATTTAAGATAAAGATGTGGCCTAGTTAAATCGTTAGTTATTTATATATAAACTTTCCTGTTTTGGCAGTGTATTCCCACTTCATGGCATATAAAGAAATACACTGGTAATAATGATTACTGTAGATATAAGGCAAAAAATATAGTCAAAATTTTAATTCATACATACATAAACAATTTTCAAAGTTATTTTTTTCCACATAGTGAGAAACATTTTAATTTCTTAAAATCCTTTGATCAGGTGATGGTGAGAAAACAGAACTTCTATGTGTTTTATCTTGGAAGAGAAAAGGACCTCTAGCTGGCCACCATTATATCACTGGAGTTTACTGGGCCAAATGGACCATATCTCAAGGTACAAAAAAACAACATAGAACAATAGAGAATGAGTCTCAGTAATCCCCAAAATCTGAATGTCATTTCCAAAAAGAGGTTGGAAAAGTTCTTAGCAAACCACAGACCTGTCAATTTGACATCAATACTGGGTGACACACCATTGGCTGAATAACTACAAAAGGGTGTTCATTAATGATTCTACTTCAAGTTGGAGAGAAACATTTAATAAAGTGATAGATGGTTCTGTTTTAAGCCCTATGCTATTTCAATGATTTGGATTAAGGATTTAATGAAGTGTTTTTAAAGCTTGCACATGATACCAAGCTGGGAAAGGTGGCCAATATTTTAGATGAAAGAGAGACGACAGAGGAGTCAAAATCATCTAGACAATTTGAACTGTGAGCTGAAATGAAACAGATGAAATTCAGTAGGAGAAATATAAAATTCTGCATGTGGGTAGGAAAAATGCAAATTACAAGTATGAAATGGGGAGTCTTTGTTTGGTAGTAGTACATGTGCAAAGGGTGGGGGTGCCCTTGTAAATGTGAGCCAAACGTGTGACAGAACTGCTATGCTAGTCTTTGATAGAACCCATTTGAAATATTGTACCCAGTTCTGGGCACTATAGTTAAAAAGAATAGCAACAGAGTGAAGCAACAGTTTAGCAGCTAACTTCTTGCATGCATATTTTACAAAAAAAGATGACTGAGAAATATGATAACAGAAGAAGTGGATTTATTTTCTTTTGTTCAAAAGCAGGGGTAAAATTGTGCAGTCAAGATACAGGTACAGATACAGATATAGAGATAGAGATTAGGAATAGCGATATAATTGTGTATTCCGTCTATGGAATATGCCCCCCAAGGTGCTCAGGAACTTCTACTCCTGCACAGTAGAAAGCAACCTGACAGGCAACATCACCACCTGGTTTAGGAACAGCACTACGCAGGACAGGCAAGCTGTACAGAGTGTGGTGCGCATAGCAGAGCGCATCATCTGCAACAAACTCCCTGAACTGCATTGCATCTATAGCAAATGATGCCTGTCTACAGCCAGTAAGATAGTGAAAGACCCCAGCCATCCCAACAATGGACTATTTGCTACGATGCGGACAGGAAAGCATTTCCGCTCCCTGAAAGCCAACACAGAGAGACTAAGGAGAAGCTTCTTCCCACAGGCAATGCAGACCCTAAACCACAAACCATAACAACCCAGGACTAACAACCCATTACCCACCTCACTCTCTAACTTATTCTCCTACCCTTATTTTCCTACCCTGTCTAGAATACTCTCTTACTCTACTATCTATGGTCCTGAGCAGCTGCATACACATTTCACTGCATTTTGTACCATGTATGACTGTGTATGTGATAATAAAATTTGATTTTATTTGATTTGGAGATTCTCAGTCATCCAGGTCATAGTTATCCCAAAGTAACTTTTTCAAAAGGCAATGGGTTTTTCTTGTTTGTCCTTGAAGATTTTTTGCTTCTCATCTAAGAAACTAAAGATCTTCAAGGAAAAACAAAGACCAGTTGCCTTTTGAAAAAGCAACTTTGAGACAATAGTGTATTCTATTCAGTCAATTACCAGCAAAAAATTTAAAAATTATGAACATAAAATCAAATAGATGAGGTTAAAATACTATCATAACAAAGATAATGTATAAAAAGTGATAAACATTGCTATGATGATGCATTGATTATCTGTGCAAGTGTAAAATCTAAAATATGAATTAAAATATATAGCATCTAAAAGAAAGATATGTCTAAAAGAAAGCATGTGTTTAAAGTGATAAATAAAACAGAAGTTACTATTTCTATAACCAGTTATGCCTTATTTTCATTGCAGCAATATTGAATTTGCATTGATAATAAATGGATTCAAATCTTTTAGAAGATGGTTCCACAGAAATTGCCTGGAAATTTACATGATAGGAGCAGCATATAAACAGACCTGATATCCCTGTTTACAATGTTGTAATATATGAAAAACAGTTTTGAACTACTTTTTATCACATGAAGTTCATTAAGCAAGATATGCTTGTTTAATGGTATTTTGGAGTATCTACCTTGCAGATGGTAAGAAGTTATGCCTGGCTTTAACAAAAAATAGAATTATCAGCTTGGGAAAAATCACATGTTATACATCTTGCTGGTTTCCAAGTACCATTGTTAATTAAATTTACGCCATATTGGGGAACCTTATTAACTTCTGTGTGAAATTCCAAACTTCTTATTCTTTGAGTAAGCAATTATTTGGCTTGGTTACATTCTAAAGAAATTAGGAATGGTACAGAGTAAACCAATTGATATGCTCTACACTCCATTTCCAGAGAGAAGAAAAACTGTCTATTAAAACTAAAGGTCTTGGTCCAACTGGGAAGTATTAGATTTTCAGCCAGTAGTTTATCATCATCTTCCATTCCTGTGTCAAACCACAGCTGGGTGTTTGCTGTTCCATTGGGAACAACAAATATTGATCTCAAAAGTTTTGTCAATAAGTGGTTTAGCTATAGCAATTGTAACCAGTAAGATTTTCTTAAGGCTTCCAGATTTTCCTAGATAGGAAAGCAAAAGCACTTATAAGGCCAGCTTCAGCTGATCTGACGTACCTCTTTAATGAGATTGACTGATTCCCATCTCCTTGCTTTTTCAAGGACAGATGTAAGAAACAGGCAAGCCTGGTGGCATCTGGTAAAGTTTTGAAATAATTATGGAATCTAGGTCAGACAGAACCAAATAGGGAACTAAGTTTTAGTTTGTGAAAGACTCTAGTGGGAAATATTTGAAATGATGCTAAATATAACCTTATCTTGAATAGCTTCAATAGGTTAATAGGCTGATTAAAAGATACCATAACAGAATCCATTTTCAGTTTGAAGCACTTGGCAGGTATTCAACAGCACATAAATCTATATGTCTGCAATAGATATTAACATAAAGAAGTTGTCCTAAGGAAGTTTCAAATAGTCCCCTGGAACCCCAGCTCCCAATACTGTTCAGTGAATGATTTAACTTGCAGGAAAATGATTTTTTTGGTAGAGGCTGTAGTACAGGGGTGTTAAACTCATGTTGTCACAGTGGTGTCACATGACATATTGGAACTATTTCTCCCCTTCGTTAAACTTAGTGTGGGCATGGCCAGTGCGTGAAGCATCCAGCTGCATGCCATGAGTTTGACAGCTCTGCTGTAGTAGGTTTGAATTCCCCCCACACACACTTTACCTTATCACAGACTAAGAATTTATTAATACAGACATTTGACTGCTGCACAATTTTGTCAGTTTGATAAAGGGTAAATCATTAAAATTAAACAGAGCGCATATCTGGAATATGTAGCTCAGCATAAACCTTAATGGAAGTGAAGGTCTAGATTCATATTTTTGAAAGAAAGCCTCAAAGTCTTTTTTTCCCAGCAATCTCAGGTCATATTTGATGCCCAACAGTTGCTAAAATAATGAAATAACAGGTTACACTGTAAGAAGGAATTGCTTTGCCATAAACTGTGCTGAATTTTCTCCTGGGAGGCTCTCCATATTCTGATTTTGCATCTTATTTTTAAGCTTATTTTCATTCCCTTGAGATTAGCAGGTGAACCTATACTGGAAACCCACACTGAGACATGGGACAAAATCCAGATTTTTATCTAGCTTTTCCCTGACAGTGAGAATGAAAGACCTAGCAGCTATTATTTTTCAATTCTGTTTGAAGGTCCCATTCAAGTGATTCAGGGCTACAAATTTGTTAAAGGCAGGAGAGAAAGTTGTTATACTGATAAATTTCTTCATATAAAATATTCTTCTATATTTGGTTGTCTAGTAGACTTTGATGAAAAAAGGAAACCCAGTCCAATGGGTTTCATGTTCCTTCCTTTTTCCCATGTAATTCAAATAAACTTTTGCCTACATCTTTTGTCTCCAGGTTAGTATGATGAAGGTTATTAAATGTAAAAGTATCTAATATGTCTAATAAAAATCTATTACATCTCCTGTAATCCAGTATATTTATTTGAACTAAAATTAGCTTAAAAAGAAGTAATATCTAAAATATGCTATTATACAGTAACATGAAATTGAAAGACCAGACTTAAAAAATGTTTTTAGCTGATGAAAATCTTACCACAGAAAGCAGTGAATTTGCCTTTACTAAGGGCTTTCAGTCAAAGATTGGATGTCATCTCTCAGAGATGCTATAATCAATACTTCAGTAATAGGAAGTTGGAATAGATGATCTCTATAGTCACTTTCAACTCTAGTTGAAATTTTCTTTACCACATTGTAACAGCTGCAGATGGCAATATTCTGTTATTGTTTATTTCCTTAACTTTGTATTTTGGCAAGATTTTCTGTAGCATCAACAAAAAGATTATATGTCTCCTTTGAGACAAGTCTGACTCCAGGTAATTTCATAAATAGGGATGTGCAGTTTTCTTGACAACAATACCAAAGCGGTTTGCCATTGCCTTTTTCTGCATTTTTTTACTTTAAGTCCTTTTCTCTGCAGTCATCCTGAAGCAATTTTCACCTTATGTGAAAACAAGGAAGTTGGTACTCTCATAATATGCCTTCTCTGTAGCTGCCTCATACTGTGCAATTCTTGCTAGTAAAGAGACAGTATTTGCTCAAGCTATTTTCCTGACATTTAGGAGAATCAGCTGCTAATCTATTTTCCATTGTAAAAAGATAAACCTGGATGATTGTGAGCCAGTTTTTTCAGACCAACTTACCTCACAGGATTGTTCTACGATTAAAATGGGGTGGAGGAGGAGGGTAGCACTCAACAATATTGCCTTAATGTCTGAATAAAAAGGCATTATCAGTGATGAAATGCAGTCTGGTTGCACCAGTTCTGCCATACTGGTAGTGGCAATGAAGTTTGGTTCCACCCACCCACCCCTGATGATGTTTAGGCCCTCCCACCTGTTCCTACTCTTTGTTGTTCTATATTCCCTTCTTTTCTTTTTTTCTTTTTACTCAACTGAATCACACAGAACAGCTGTTCTGTGCATCTCTGCAGATTTTCCAATCACCCAGGTTGCCTCCAGAACAGAAAAACAAGTTTAGAAGCCGCCCAGCAGCAAAATGTGCATGCACCAAACTGGTAGCAAAACTGGTTGGATTGCACCACTGGGCAGAATTGAAGTAAAATACCTATTTTTGCACTTTTTCTCCTTAAACTATTTTTATTTCATAGCCTTTTAGTATAACTTAGATTTTCCCTGATAAAAAGATTTGGATGTAGGTAGTGACATGATTCTTTACAATGAAATGAAGTGGGTATGCAGTTTACCTCAGTAAAGCAATTGGTTCTTGACAAGTCTTCTTTTGGATTTCTTCCTCAATAAAGGCTGAAGTTTCACAAATAGAAGTATTTCAACATGTGACAAGATGCAGCAGTGCAGATGCTGCCCCTCTTGAAAACACTTGAACACATGCTGAGGCTATTGGCAAAAATCGTATCGGCAGCTGTGGCCATGGGGACAAAGCCTCGTCCTATTTTTATGTGTGATTATGGAATTTCTGGACAGACAGCCCTAGGTATCTCTGCTCCTGGTTTGATAGTTTTACTTTATTTATTTATTATTTTATTTATTAGCAAGATTTTTATACCACCCCATCTCCCAAAGGACTCGGGGCGGTGTACAGCAAATAAAATATGTAAATA
>JANHFJ010003705.1:53018-64900 GCA_032468195.1 Cerberus rynchops
TGTTTGTACTTCAACTCCCAGAATTCTACAGCCAGCGCATACTGGCTGAGAAATTCTGGGAGTTGAAGTCCACAAGTCTTAAAGTTGCCAAGGTTGGAGACCCCTGCTCCAGAGTACTTGCAAGCTATCTGGGATGTGTAACTTCATACTGCTCTCCCCAATGACTTTGCTTCTTGGAAGCTGGCAGGAAGGTGCTACAAGGTTCTCCTTTGATTCACAACAGTACTGGGGACTACTGAGATTGCTGTTGCTTGATAATGTGGTCACATGACACCAGATTTTATGGCTGTTCAGTTTACCAATGAAAATTATGGCCCCATCATTAAGTGAGAACTACCAGTAGTAATTATGGCTAGTGGCCATATAGTCATATATATTATTCCACTAGTAGCATTTTTTTCCATGTCTGAGGATGGATTCCTATAAGCATTTACCTTGGCCCTTTGAATTAGAGCTACCAAGGGCTGAATTCATTTCATTGGTTGCTATGTTAAGAAAATAGAAATGCAATTTGCAGTGAGATCATATAATATGTTGCAATACTGTATATACAGCCTAACAGAAATATGAGAAAATATATGATCCAGCTACAAAGCAATTTAAATTCCCTCAACTAGCTGATGCTCAGCAGTGTATGTTCATGGTTTTTCATTTCTATGATCTATTGTGAGATTTCTTAAAAGATTACCAAGATTACCACTCATGTGATTTCTCTAAAACCCCACAAGCCGTCAGGGATCTTGCATGAATTCCTAAGAGATTACTCGTTTCATATGATGATTTTCTTACATGATGAATCATATAGGTTTCCTGAAATGTACAGATGAAATTGTAACAATTTTGTGAGATTCTGTTTATTTGTTGTTGATGTAATTTAGAAGAGATTGCAACTCAGTGTATAATGTTTGTAGTGTAATACAAGCTGCTTTTCTCTTTTTCATCCTGCCCACCTCATCTTTTTCCCTCTCTCACACACACACATTATGTATATTTGTATATACACTCACACATGTCTCCTTGAATTTAGTCTACAATTTAAATTTTCTTCTAATATAAAATATTCTTCTAATATAAAATACTTTTTTTCTAGAACAGGAGTATTTCCTTTTATAAACAACTGCTTTTTTCTTTTAATTCTCATCAGCACCAAGTCTTGAAAACCAAAATCAGATTACTTTTAGTTTAGATCATTACAACAGGCTAAAATTTGATAATAGATAAAAGGAGTCATGGGCAGATGTTAAAATACTCACTCAGCAGTGTTTATTTATCTCCTGGTGCCTGGCATATTTTTGTGACATGCAAGAAACGCCCTTTATAAAAGATTATAAAAATGAAGCATTGAGCCCACAAGTCATAGCAACCAAACACAAGCTTCCAATTACATGAAAAATGACCATAATAATCTCTTGCTGCAGTTGCTATCTGTTGGCAATAAGCTTGATCAGTTTGCAAGAGATTTCCAAAGAGTCACTGTGTTAAACAAACACTTTAAAAAAGATAAAGAAAAGAAACTGTCCGGTTTCTTTGTGAACAAGCCTGCAGTCACTTAAAAAAAAATGAATGCAGTCACTTAAAAAAAAAAAGTGTCCTGAAGGGAAGCTAACTAATGTGTGTAAAGTAGCTATTATGAAAATGTTTAGCCTTTTGAATGTATTTCAGACAGTGGTTGCTGTGCCAAAGTTTGCAGCCAAAAATTCTCTAAGCAGATTTGTCAGAGGCTGAAACCATAATCTGTCAAACAGACATTGGCATAGAGATTAAAGATCAAGAGAATTATATAGATTTTGTTACCATATGGCAAGATTGAGTGAATTTTGTGTTGTTTTGCTAATTTTTTTTAAAAAGTGCATTTTATATTGGCAGTATCTCTGCTATTTAAAGCCGGGAGGTTTTTTTTTACTTTCTATGAAGCACTGGAATTTTCTATCACACACAATGGGAAATAAAAGAATTACTGTAGCTATTTCATCTTCATTCTGTTGTTAATGGTTGGAGCAGCAATCCAAAATATAACGCCAGCACAACCAACTTTCATAGAAGCTCTCCAAAGGGAAAAATGAATGACAGGTTGATTTTTAAAATTGTAAAATCATCTTATAGCATGCTTTCTCTTGAATTTTCTTAACTATTCCAAAGTTGTTGTTTTTGTAAAGTAGAGGTGAGCAAAGGTTTGTGACTGGGCTTGGCATTATTCTTATGGGCAGCTATGATTTTGTCTGGTGTTTTATTTTGTTTTTAGTACCAGTTGTGCTTATGTTATGCTTGCTCAATAATGTTTGTGTGTTTAACGCAACACCTTCTCTTTCATTCCCCATCTGTAGGAACCATCAATTCATACGTTCACCTTATTCATGCCCACTGTGGTGTTATTCTTATATATTCTCGATAATCAGTTGCACTTTAGGACTATTATATACATTTCCACAATCCTGATTCTTCAAATTACATCTCCTTCTACATTTTTCTCTTAATCCACTTCATTACAGATCCTCAATGTAACATTCAGTTTCTCAGAGCAGATCTGCTGATGAATTTACAATTCAGCTAACAGTCATTGGGAGACATCATAGGAACTCCACACTTTCATTCAACAATGTTCTGGAGGGGGCTTATGACAATTTGCAGCATTTTCCAAGCACTTCTTTCACAAATTTTACAACTGGTCACTCAGCTGCTAAATAACATCATTTGGAAAGAAGCATAACTTGGATGCAAGAAAGCAGCTGTTGCAGATGAAGTTCAGAAGTGCAGCAGATAAAGATTTGGTCTCACAGACACTTTCTCGGTCTGCCACCTGAAGCAGCTACATCATTCTACCTAATGGTAAGGCCAGCTTGATGGTGAATCAGTGAACACCATACACTTGACCATCAACTTATGCTATATATTCAGTAGCTCGGTTGAATCTTATGATTTGGTCTTTGAAGCCAGGAGTGCACAAATCAAGTTAGTCCCATTAATTTTAATGGGAGAATTACTAATGTGTTTAACCATTTCACGTTGTAATCAGTGCAACTCTAATATGCTTGGCTTTGACTAGATCATGCTGTTTAAGTAACAGGCTGTCTTTTCTCTGACTCTGAAAAGCATTCTGATCTTGGCTGAAAAATGCAACAGTCCTTTTATCCATGCAGTGCCTTATCATCCAGATGTTAATGGCAGAAATAGATCTCTTAATTGTAATTTAAACTCTTCCTGCCTAAGGGCTTACCATCAAATGTTGTGATGTGTGTGGGTCCTGTTTGCACTGGAGAAAGAAAAGGATGGTAATTTTCTTCAGTGATGAGAAACCTTGACTTCTCCTGGGAAGCAAGTATTCCATTATGGACTTATTAGGTAAGTTCTTGATTAGATCCATTGCTGATTAGCATTTTGTGAGAAGGGAAAGAAAGATACTGTGTTTTAGCTTTGTATGACATTGTGTTGTTCAAATGCTGACAAGAAAACACACATCTAACCAGGAATTTCTTTGTTTGATTTGTTATAGGCTGTGTTAATCCCCATTGATCCTTTTTCCTCCGTGAATAAAAAAAAATGTGAATTAAAAAAATGAAGAATTAAAAGTTTGCACAATTATAGGGAGATACTGGGAGCATCCTCACATGAACAAAATCTGAGAGGAACTTCATTCTGTTACTCCAAGCTTAGGGATGCCTATAGGTCAAGGGTTTTTTCAGGGTTCCTGCAAAAAAGGGAATTGTATCACATTGAAAAGCAATTCTGTCTCTTAATTGCTGCTTCACCCTGTGCATGCACGAGAGGGCAGAACTATGACAGCATGGACAAGTGTGGCCTTTTAGCTTTTCCTCACTTTGAAGAGACACAATGGTACTGTTTTATTCACTCCCTTTTCCCCCTGATAAGCTGTCTGTTTTATCGAGGGCATCATTTTGGGGACTAGGAGTAAGCAAAAGCAAAAATACCTTCTATTTCCCAATTTAAGCAATAGATATAACATATGATCCCTTTCCATACCTTGCAGTTGTACTGTTGAAATTGTGTTTGAAAAACCGGAATGGATTTTATTATTGTGCATGAAGGATATGCGAGCAAATGCCTGAGCTCAGAATTCTTTAATTGTAGAAATAGAGCAGATGTCAAGGTACTGTTAAGAGTCCTACAAGCTTGAATGTTATCTGTAATGTAGACATAAAGCTTTTACAAACATTCTCCCAGGCATCTTAACTCAAATATTAAAAGGAATAATTCAAAGAAGTACTAAGAATCCATCTCATGGCTAAGGTAGTGAGTATTTTGAACTGGAGCTGTTATTACTGATTTTTTTTAATTGCAATGCTAGATTAATGTAAGATAATTTCTCCTTCAAGTCACACTTACCTCCTTGTATCTGTATGCATGCGTCTATGACATTTTGTTGGCAACAATACAGTGGCTGGCAACAAATTACCTTAGTAGTTTGGAGCCTGATTTACTGAGCTTTAAAAAGTCCCTAAAAGGACTTTTTCCCCCTAGAACTTTGAAGCTGGAAAACCTATTCTTTTCAGTTGCAGTACCAAGATTGTTTTAGATAATGGTAGTGCTGTGGCTACGTAAAGTTTCTAAAATGGATACCTCTCCAAACCAGGTCCCTGCTGAGGAAATCGAAGTGGGCAAATGAAAAATATAGCTTTGTACTGATCTAAGCAAGTTCCACCCTTTTGTATACACATCATGATGTCACATGCCTGTACGAAAATGCTTGTGAGGCACCAGGTTAATGTTTCTTTCAATATTTGGAAAAAATGCAGGATCTGGTAAATGCCTTTGTACAGATTTGTTCATACTACGTTGTATTTTTTTTCCCTGTGGTTTATGTATGCCAAATATGACTACTAGTACAACTGCTACAACAATCGCCTTCCTCTGGGATTTCCGCCCTCATTTCTCAGCCTAGCATATGGTTTGGGGTTTTCTTTATGCTGTCCTATTCACGTAATAATGAAGTTCCACCTGGCATAACTTTCTAAAATCATTTTGGTGCTGGTCACCCAGCTAGGCATTTCGCTGAGCTGCTTGCAAGTGCTGATGTGAATTCACAATCACAAATGATGAATCCTCCGTTGTGCTTTTTAAGAACACTAGTTTGATTTGAGAACTAGTGTAGCATGGAGGCTAAGATGTTTAAAATGGGAGGGGATTCTGGAATAAATGTCATTTTTTTTCCTGTGGACTACAATATTCCCTAGTATTATATGGGGAATAAGAATACAAGCCTACTTTATAGGTTTGTTGGAAGGACTTCATCTTTCTTGCAAAACACAGATCTGCCCACTACCCTATATACTTGGATAGATATGGCTGCTATGATATTCTTTGAATATCTGAAAAGCCTGTTAGAACCTCAGCTAATGCAGCTGACAGAAAAATAATTATGGAAACTTTTGTTTTGATTAAAACAATATTTTTGAAGCATTTATCAGCCTATTTACCTGTTATATCAGTGTTTCTCATATTTGGCAGTTTTAAGATATGTGGACATCAGCCCCCAGAGAGATTGAAGTCCATACATCTTAAAGTTTCTAAGGTTTGAAGGCTGCATTAAGATAGGGATTGAATCAAGATCACATGAACTTCTAGTACTGCTTTACAAAGCCTTAGTAATACCACACTTGGAATACTGCATCCATTTCCATTCTCTACCACCATCACCACCAAAGAAGATGTTGAAACTCTGGAAAGAGTGCAGAGAAGAGCAACAAGAATGATTAGGGGGCTTCATAAAACATACGAAGAACGGTTGAAGGAATAAAATATATCTAGTTGAATGAAAAAGGATTAGGGGATACATGATAGCAGTGTTCCAATATTTGAGGGGCTCCTAGAAAGACAATCAATTAGAGTGTTGATCACTTAAATATGAGCCAGCAGCAGCAGCCAAAAAAGCTAATACGATACTCAGTTGTATAAAGAGAGGCAAAATAACATGAAGTATTAGTAATGCTTTATAAAGGCTTAGTAAGACCATACCTGGAGTACTGAATCAAGTTTTGGTCACCACATTACAAAAAAAGATGTTGATACTTTGGAAAGAGTACAAGTAGAATGATTAAAGGCTTGAAGACTAAAACATATGAAGAATGGTTACAGGAACTGTAAGGTGGGCGGATATTAAAACTGCAAGAGAATTGAGGGAAAAAAAGATATTTTTCTCTGCAAAACCCAAAATGTAATAGGAAGGGACAGTTGGAAAGGAACTACATTTCAATTCCAGAGCTGGATATAATTCAAGTCCACCACCATTTTTTTTTGCTTGTTTTGCATGTTTTACATTTCCATTGCTATTTTGCATACATTTTATTACATTTCAGCTTTCCTAGGCTTAGACATATTTGGGGACACTTGAGGCAATCAGTCTCCATTTCACTGAATTAAATTGAGCTGCTTCTGCAATTTCAGCAAGTGCCCTCACAATTCTGAAAATAGTGCTGCCTCTATTACATTAGAAATGTGGTTTTTAAAAGAAAAAAAATCTGATTTGTCAGGAACATTATTTTCACATCTGTACAATTTCATTCTGTTTCTGTTTTCCCTTACATTATGTCCAACATTCCTCTGACAACCACATTCATAAAATATAGCACCCTCCACTCCCCCCAAAAATTCTGTCATAGAAACATTTACATTTAACAAATGAGCTGTGTTGGTCTTTTCCTTTTTCTTTGTAGACCGCTGGAATATTATGAGGTAACATAAATACATATCTTGTCATTGTCCTTTTCCAAGATGCAATTTTAGCCCATTAGAAGATTGTTGGTTAGCGATAGATACCTCAGATGTTTCTACGTTATTAGCCTAATTAGCTTAGATTATTCGGCATTCACTCTTCAAAACCAAATTAATTTTATCAAGGTAATAATAGTCAATCTTGTAATAATACTTTAAGGAAAGGTAGGGGCTGGATTTTTTAAAATTTTACTATTCCATATTGGAGAATAGTTATTTTATTGACGAGGTCTTTCATGCCTTTTCCCTTTTCTTTCCATATTTGTTTAACTGCAAAAAAATAAGGAAAATAGTTTCCCTTATTATTCTTGGTTTGCCACACAAGCTCATAACTTTCCTCAACATTCATCTTCTTGAGCTCAAACTGTCCAGGGTATTTTAAGAAAAATCAATATGCATTGGAATCTAATATTGCTTTCCATTGGGAGCTGGAGCAGGCCAATTATTTAGCGTACAATACTGGTTTAATGAAATACTATGGTTGTGAATATGACTATATCTTAGCTAGAAAGCCAAGTTCTGCTGTTTTCACAGTATTTACTCATTTCTATAAAGCTACATGGTGATACATTGAATTAAAACTTGTTCTTGAAATTTGCCTTCCCTTTTCCCAAAAATATAGCCAGGGACCCAGAATCCAAAATGCAGGGTGATGTCTTCTTATTTATTTATCTATCAAATTTCAAGACTGCTTTTTTTTAAAGAAAGAAAGATAACAGCTTCTGAATGTTTACCCAGCCTCATTTTTTAAAGAAAATATTTTCATGAGCCCCCAAACAGCTTTATACTCTTGTACTTTTTCTTCTTCCAGTGTAGGAAGACTCATAATTAGATTGGACATGTGCTTTAGAGCTGATTCTGTTAATATTCATCCCCAGCATTAGAAGTGGGAAATCTTTGTGGTTAGGAGCCATGGCTAACATTTTTGATGGGACTAAGAATCAATGTATTTATGAACAAATCTGCATGTTAAGAATTTTCTTGGTTTCCCCCCCACTATTTTAGATGTTTAAAGGTGGAAAGGATTATTTTCACATTTCTATTTTTTTTAATCTTCTGTCCGAAGGGATTAGCATTTGTTTTACTGTATTTTTCAGTGTATAAGACGCACCTAGATTTTGGAAGAGAAAAACAAGAAAAAAAATTTTTTTTGCCTCCGCATGGCTTGTTTTCCCTTTTCCCCCAGAGGCATATTGCAGGCTTCCATCCACACTGCTCATTTTTGACCCATTTTCGTCCATTTTTGGGTGAAAATAAGCCACGCGGAGGCTTATAGAGGCCTGCAAAACACTTCTGGGGGCTGGGGAGAGGTAACACAAGACACACGGGGGGGTTTGGGAGGTTAAAAACAGGCCATTTTTGCCTGTTTTTCACCAATTTTGGGGCCTCCCAACCACCCCACACGTTTTGTATTCCCTCACCCCAGCCCCCAGAGGCATTTTGCAGGGCCGTTTTTGGTGAAAATGGGATGTGCGGGTGGAGACTCAGGCGGCCAAAAATAGCCATATTCGATGTATAATACCCATCACAATTTTCACCCACTTTTTTGGGGGGGAAAGTGCATTTTATCCACTGAAAAATATGGTAACTTGATAAACGGTGGTAGGTTAGTTTGCCAAAGTTTGTGAGATCATGCTGCCAAAAGTCTATTAATACAATAGAATGTTCTTAGGAGAATAAATAAACATAAAACATAAACAGTATTGTTTATTCTAATAATATTTGAGCTATCTTTTTGAGAACCAGTTTCGTCTAGTGATTAAGGCATCAGATTAGAAACTGGATTCAGTTCTAGTCCCATTTTATGAAAGCCAGCTGAGTGACTTTGGCCAATCACTCCCTATCAACCCATGATATCAGATTTGAGTGATAATTCCTGTTGCAACCAATTGAACACAATTTGGCATATTAAACAAGATAAACAAAACATAAACAAGAAAAAAGCTTGTCCTGTACTGGTTCTTGTCCAATATTTCCTATAGTGGCCAATCAAAACCCCACTAGAAGGACAAGTACGTCCCACCACTTGAAACTGGGAAGCACATAGGCAGTAAATTGTATCCTTGAAAAATCATTTGTAGTAGCCATTGATACTAGGAATTGTAGTCTGAATGTATCAGTCATTTGGAGAAATTTAAACTTTAACTTCCAGCACTCCTAAACTAATTGGGGAAAAAATTGAGCATAAATCTATCCCACATATACCCTCTTCAGATTTGTGATCTTCTCAGAGAGGCCTAATTGTTACTTGGATCTGAATAGAATCCTTAATTTGCAGGCCAGTTCTGTATTGCCTAGATTTCCCTCGATTTCCTCCTTTGCGAATGGCAGCAGAGAAAAAAATAGGGTGGAAGAACTGGGCTTACTTTTCTTTTTCTTTCTAAGTGCAAATGAACTCTGCATGTTAATTTGGCATTGGAACAAATAATTATTGATTACTTTTTTGTATTTGCATATCTGATGACATTATGTTCATAAAAAGATGAAAGAAGGCATTATCTTAACAAGAATGTTTGCTTTATTATATGTGCAATATGGATAAACACATGCACAAAACCTAGAGCATTCTTTGCATAATTATATCTTGTTTCTGCCTCACAGCCAGAAAAGTGGCCTTTTCTACTGCTTGGCCAAATGAATTGGTGCTTCTCTATATGTAGGATTGGTCTCTTCCTTTGTATGTGAATTAACTCTGGCGCTGTATTGTATTTCTTCTGCTAATATAATATTGTCCTACTGGTTGCCCCTGATTAAAGAAATACATAAATAAATAATTTATAATTTAATTAATAAGGTATAATATGCAAAGCACTGTAATTTCAAACAGCTTGTAACGTCTCTAATGTACTTTCAATTTTTTTTATTTTACATAAGGGCTATATTCATTATGTGGTTATGATAAACATACTAATGAATTTTATTACAGGAACAAATTTAAACATTTAAATGAGATCAAATAATATTAAAATGCAAACGACAGAGGGAAACTTATTGCAAACTAACCTTGCCAATGTACTCGCAGGGATGGTGAAGAAGGAGGTGGAAGAAAGCAGGACATGGAGTATGGAGGCATGATAATATAGATGGTAAGTAAATACACATTGCACAGATGTCGCACAAAGCCTGTGAGCATCTTGAGCATCTTTTTAGTATCTTTGTGGGCTTTGTTACTCCCTTTAGCATGGATTGTACTGTATTATCTTTGTGAGTTGTTCTGGTGCCTTTGGGGAATGCATTCTACAATACCAAGCCTGCATTCCTATGCACACCTAAGTGGGACGTTTTACTGCTATTTTAATTAAACCCAAGAAAATACACTGACCGCTCTGGGTATTTTTTCTCATAGACCCACATGTCTATCTTTTTTTTTTTCCTGATTGAGAAACTCTTGAGTTCATTGGCATGTGATTTCTTTGTCCTGTCAACTTCAGAAGGATTTTTACGACTATCACTATTGGTGAATTGCGAATGACTCTTTGTTTGCAACCTTAGCATTTTAACTAGGACTAAATGCTATTAAATATACCAGGACATAGTTTTGAGCATTTTATAAATGCCATTGGCATTGTTAGTACCATTAGAATTTTGCCTTTTAGACAACGACGATCCTTTCAAGTATAGGAAGCCATTCTTATTGGGTCACTTCCAGATACAGTAATTTGTGTTATTTCAAGGTTTCCAATGTTCCCACTGCACCAATGTAGAGGAACTGAAGCATTTCACTATTAAGTCCAAATTAGTTATGCAAACATAGAGAGCATGGAATGTGAAAATGTTAGTTTTTCAAAGTTATTCATGTTAAAGTTTAAACTACATGGACATGCAATTTAGAAGCCATAAAATGAGAAGGAGGCTGTAGAGTTGACATAGAAAGATTAAACAGAAAACTATTATAAGACTTGAGCAGTTCAGGGGTTAACGTTCTATATCAACTGGATCATTTACTTCAAACTGTATTACCTAGGATAAAGATGTGACAACTGTGGTCTTCCAGGTAAAGTTGAATTCCAATTCTCATCATCCATGATTATTAACCATAGTTGTCACATGTTCCCTGTCTTTTATGTAGAGTTAATCAATGAAGTTGTACTGCAGACAATTGAGAAAGGGCCATGAAACAATGGGTGTTCCTTTACCAATTCTGTCACATTTTATAATCTTAGTCAAGCAAACCAGACTTTTGTTTCTATTTTTCTTGTTTTTCCTTTAACTGTATCTTGCATTTGAGGGTGGAGCAGATGTTTGAGTTTGTTTGGAAATCATGAATTTATGATCATTTAAAATACCAGTCTACACTGGAAGAGTATTAGTAGCTGGTGGCACCAATGCAGAGACCAACCCCATTTTTCAGGCAGAATCTTTATGTTATACATGAGCAACACAAGAAACCAAGGCTTCTTGACATTAAAGCCAGAGTAGGGAACTATGCTCTATATAATATGTAGACTTGTACAACATGTTGTCCAACACAAGTGGTGACCACCATGTCCCTGATCCATCATTAAACCATACACAACAAGTAATTTTTAACAATACTACATCCATATGGAAGAAAGTAAGCAGTAGGGTACCATAAGGTTCTGTCTTTAGGCCCAGAAGGTATCTTCAATATCTTTATAAAGGATTTAAATGGGGGAATTGAAGAGGAACTCATCAAATTTGCAGATGACACTAAACTGGCAGGAATAGCCAACACCCAGAAGAGAAGCTCAGGATCCAAAAACTCTTGACAGATTTGAATAATGGGCCCTACCCATTATTCAAGGATAGGAGAGCCTGGAGGACTGTTGTCCATGGGGTCATGATGGGTCGGACACGACTTTGCAATTAATAACACCCAACATGAAATTTAATGTGGAGAAAATCAAGGTTTTAAACCTGGGCAGGAGAAAGCAAAGATACAAATACAGATTAGGCAAAAGCTGGCTCAAAAATAGTAACTGTTGGAGTCCTGGTGGATGATCTCTTAAACATGAGTCAGCAATATGCAGCAGCAGCCAAACAAGCTCATACAATTCTTGGTTGTATAAAAAGAGGCATAGAATCAAAATCACATGAAGTATTAGTGCCTCTTTATAATGCCTTAGTCAGGACACACCTAGAATACTGCATCCAGTTTTGGTAATCACATTACAAAAAAAGATATTGAGAGTTTG
>JANHFJ010003705.1:72465-84620 GCA_032468195.1 Cerberus rynchops
TATGAAGATCTGTCTACTCTCCAGCTTGTTTTGTTTCCTGCGTCCTACTTTCAAAGAAAGTAGGAAGAAGCCTGTGGTGATGAAAAAGGAGGCCCAGAGGGCTGCATGCACCCTTCTGTACTTCCTTTTTCACCATCGAATCACTTGAGTCGACCTTTGATGATGAAAAAGGAAGCCCAGAAGGACATGTGTGCCCTTCCGAGCCGCCTTTCTCACTGCTGAACTGCTTGAGTTGTCTTTTGGAAATGAAAAAGGAGACTTAGAGGGACACAGTCATGCCCCTCTGGGCCTCCTTTCTTGTTGGCAAAGTGCTTGAGGATTGCATAGGCTTGAGCAGCCCTGCTGTAGTTTCAACAGCCCTTTGCAAAAGGCATTTGCTGGTTGGAACAGAGCTTTGGAGGGTCATGCCCGCTCCTTCCAAGTTCCGCTGGTGCTAACAAAGGCTTTTTGCAAAGGACTTCCAAAGCCTATAGGAATGCAATCTCCCTGCAGGCTTCGGCAAGGAAACAGCAAATGGAGGAAAGGCCTGAAGGACCGAAACCTTTCCTCCATTTGCAGATGTCCAGGCCTCAATTTGCAGAGAATACAGGCCTAAAGTGCAAGATCACACGAGATTAGTAGCACAAGATCTCTACTGTTCTCACATGATCTCGTGGTATGGTAGGCCTCTGTTCTCTGCAAATGCATCAAAAGCCTGAAGGAATGAAGCAGGCAAAGAAACAGCAAGAGGAGATCTTTGCAAGGTAGGTGAGTTTCCACAGGTGAAGTGCCTATGACAACCCAGCTGGGGTGGTGGTAATAGGCAGGGCGTCTGTTGCAGAGCTTCTGTGGTTGTTCATAAGTGAACAACGGCCGTGGTGCTGCAACATTCATAATTTTGGAACTTTTTCATAAACGCGAGGGGTTGCTTATCACGTAAGTTCGAATATCCACTTGTAACCTGGGGGGTTACCTGTACACATGCTGCTACTAACAGCAGCCAACATGATTTGCCACAGACAAATCATACCAGACTAGCCTTATAACCTTCTTTATAAAGTTATTAGCTTAGTAGATCAAAGGAGTGCCATAGATATAACTGGACATTAACAAAGCATCTGACATATTTCCTCATGATATTCTTTTTAACAAAATAATAAAATCTGGACTCAATTCTGCATCTATTAGATGAACTTACTGTTCACTGTATAACCACATGCAAGGAATGTTTATTTATGTTTCCACTTCAGGTTAGAGGAAACTGTTGAGTGGAGCTTTATTTTGTCATTTAGCATTGTATCAGGACAATTGCAATGTTTGGAAATGAGAGAAAGGTGGCTAATAGTTTACATGAAACAGAGAAGACTTTAAAAGATCTTTACAAGGTAGAGCAGGATAGAATTTAATATGATAAGCACAGCATTTTTCATCTGGAACAGAATGGAACAGAGCAGAACAGAATGGCACAAGTACAGAATGGAGAAGATCTGGCTTGTCAATAGTACTTAATTCTTATGGTTATAATTGAGAATGTAATAGCAACAGACATACTTTTAAGACACCATAGTATGGTGAATAATTAGGGCTCAGGCATACTTCCATGGTAAAATATACATACTATTCAATCTACTACTACTACAATTAAATTGCATTGTTTTTGGTGTTACACCTACATCTTATTGTAGATGAAGAGTTTCACTACAGTGTAATTATAGAGACTACTGATGAGTAAATATATGTAAAAATATCCTACAAAATTGCACTGTTATGGATTGGGGTGTATGTTTGACATAAGGGGGGGAGAGGATATTTCCAGTAAACACTTAAAATTCAACTATAAATCAGATAATGATAATCTTCCATTTCAGTTCCCCCCCAATAAACCTACTGCCTTTCAGCACTGTAGGATGACTGTCCAGAATGACCTTTGGGCGCTACACCCTCAGATAACCTGGAAGGCAGCAGCTTAGGAAAAGCTGATGATTGTGAAGTGATAAAACATCCAGGGCAATCCTGCTTTAAAAAGCCAAAAGGAGGAGGAGAACTGCCCATCAAATAAGTATACATCTCACTTGGCCATAACCTTTTCCATGCTAGGCTGAATTTATAATTCAGTTATATTCCTTGTTTTCACATTCACATATATAAGAGTATATTTCAGTTTTATACAAAATAGCATCCTCCATTTTCTCATTTATGCATATCTAAAGAAGTGAGGATAATTTCATAGCTTCACTGGAATCCCATAGTAGCACGAATATATGACAAATTTCTTTTTTATAACCTTTTGTCATAGGTACTGTAAAGATGCCACTATGTGCATTCTGTTATGAAATTACAAACCCTTCATTTTTTTTTAAACTTTGTATATTTGTCATCTGGATAAGACTCTGGAATGCTTTACAATGCCCATATGCACACCAACAATTCTGTTCTTTATTTCTTTTATTATTTCAATACCAGAAAGTTGAAAAGCTTACAAGTTCAGCTTGCTGACCCTTAATGCTGGCTGTAAAGCTACAGTCAATGAAATTTTATTTAATGGGATATTGATGATGGTCGAAGGGGCAAGAAACATCTGGTGAATCAGGAGGTAGAGAAGAAAAATAAAAAAGATCCAGCTAATTATGAAAAGAAAGCAGGAGAAAGTTCTGTTTCTTTTTTTAATAGTAATTTTACTAAAATTACAATTAAAAATATAAAAACAAATACAAATCAAAAAAGAAAAAGAAAACATGAAATATGAATAAAAAAGAAAGAAAAATAGAAAAAAGAAAAAATAAGAATAAAGCAATGAAAAAGAACAAATATATTACTTCCCTTTTCATCACAAATATAAACAGTTTTAGTAACTTACCACCTTCTATTAAAATAAAACAAATGCTCTCTTCTTCTCATGTCATATCTTTTATTTATAGACAAATCCACGCCCGCAGAACCGGTAGTAAAAAGATTTGAATTCCACCACTGCTTTAGGGTAATGCTCCAAGCATCTGATTAACAAATCTGTTAATCTTTAAGATTAAAATATTATATTATGAACAGTAGAACCTAATGTACTGCTTAAAGATCTGAATCAGGAATGTGGGTATTCATAGTCTCTACTCAATTATGGAATTCACTTTCAAGGGGATAAAATTTATTCCCAGAAGAATAAATAAAGAAGGAATATTTAAGACATGCATGGATAGGAAGATGCCATGGCCATCATGGAAGACTCTTCAGAAAATGAGGAGGAGTTCCTGAAGGCCTTGAAAACAAAGGATCTGTTGATCTGACCTCAGCATAGCAAGTGCGAGGGTGAGCTACTAAAAGAATGGAAACAATGAAAGATTATTTTATAAATATGTTTACTGAAATTCAGAAAATCATAGATAAAAAGTAAACAAGAAGAAAAATAATTGAAAAGAACGAACAAGTCTGACACAAAACAAGATTTAAAAAAAGAAAAGTAAAAGTAAAGAAAGAAAAAGAATGACTTCTGACTTTCTTTAGTACAAATATAGATAAAAATCCAGCAAACCTTTTATTCTAAAATCAACAATTATTTCTATAATTCCATATAATTCTAATAATCACATCTCCAAATCTCTCAGTTTCTCACAAAAAGTCCAAAATTGTTTTCCAAGTAGAGATAAAATTCAAAGTCTCTGTAAATCAAAGCTGTCACTCGGGTCATCTCTACCTACTCCATCAGTTTAATCATCCATTCTTCCAATGTAGGTATTTATAAATCCTTCCAGTTTATACATATAGAAATCTCACTGCTGTTATCCTATATAAAAACAAAGGTCCAGAGGACCTTTCAATTTGGTTACCAATTAATCCCAAAATAAAAATAATACTCTAGTTTCAGTTGTAAATTTACCTTTAAAATGCAAAGTGCAAAGATCATCTTGATCACAGTTACCACCTGCTTTTTGAACAGGAGCAGTGAGTACAAGACAACCCCCAGATTGTACACCAGAATCAAATTAGGAAATGCAAGACCTCACCCAAAACTAAATATGAAAGGTCATCAGATCCAAGGGGGGCTAATGACCATAGCCACAGATTCTTCCCATTCTTTTCTAGCCATAGTCCTTTTCTGATGATTGGTGTTGATGTTGGTATTGGAACTAATAGTATTAGAGTAGAGAGGATTCAAAAATGACTGGCTGAAAGAGTGATATGGAAGTATATTTGATATATAAATGAAATTGGCAGATGTCTTAATAATTGAAAGGGATGTGTAAGTGAGAAAGCAAAAGAACACTTTAGATAATTTACTGGTATTGGATTTTCTACATAAGAGATCTGTTAAAGTTCTGATGAATTTTGTGAAAAGGGACAAAGAAAATGAAAAGAAAATAAGCTCTGGGACATTACCTATTTCAGCTATATAAATGTTTTAAATAAATAAATCTAAAGGGATTAATGCTCAGGATTGATAAAATAAAAAGCAAGGAATATAAATGGGTTTATCTGATCAAGGTTAAAATAGTATATTGTTATTTATGGCAATCCTTATTTCTGACAAGGACTGATTGTAAGGATCTGTTTAAGGATCTGTGTGGATATGGGATGAAATATGGGATGAAGAGACTTTTATTGTATTTTAAGAAATGATAAATTATTAAAAAGTATTTTTGTTGTGATAAGGGATAAAATTACTTCTTTATATATTTCTTTTCTTGTGCTATATTTTTAATTTTTCTTACTTTTTTCCTAGCAATATTTTTCCTTTTCTTCTCTCTCTCTTTAATTTATTTTTATTCTTTTTATTTTTTTGTAGTTTATATTACTTTTTATTTCTTTAAAAATCTTTTTTTTAAAAAAAGGAAAGAGGGCCACCCCCAAAGCCTCTAGACTTTGGGGCCTTCTGCCCATTATGAAGCATTTATTCCTTCTTTACAGAGAGTCAAGAAGAACCCAGAGAACAGAGTTCATCACTGTTGTTCCCTGTCCTTCATTTGTTCCTATTCTTAGCTATAGGGATTTATGTGGTTACACTTGCTAAGGAAAATTACATTTTGATGTATTGACTGGTATTTTCTTCTCAATTGTTCTCACATATCATTTTTTAAACACAAAATAAGAATTTGTTCTTTCCCTAAAGCCACCTGTTAACAACTCAGTGGGGGCATCTCAGAGCGAGCCCCTCCCATTGTCTAGCATCTGTGATATGTCTAAATGTAAAACTGTGTTGCTAAGAGTTCCTGTTCATCAAAACAACATGCTTTTCTAGTATCATTTATTATTTATTTGCACTGTAATTCAAAAGTTGATTTAAAAAAAAAAAAAAATAGACCTCATTTTCATTTGCATTTTATTGCCAGTAATGTTATTTAGGCATTCTTGCAAGGGACAAATCTTTGGCTAAGTAATAGAGTGAATAGAGAAACAAAGAAAAATGGATATTGTGTAAGTTTAATAAACTCAGTAGTGCAAGATCATAACTGCTCAATAAGGGCATGAGTCTGCTCTGTGAAAATCAATGGGAAATTTCTGGTGACCGCAGGGCCTGAATTTCCTTTGCATTTAAATAGCTTCATACTTGCAGTCAGCTCTTGCATTTGATATATCAAATGGAAGAGATGGGGGTGGGATGGCAAAACACCAAAGGAGTACACATACAATTGGCTTCTGCACCAGTGATTCCTGAGTTAAGTTTTATATTCATTAGTCTTCAAGTAGATTCCTTCAGTGTTTATTTGATTGGATTTCTAACGGGGGACTTCTTCAAAAGTTAAATGGCAAGAAAAGTATAGGGTATGCAAATATTTTCTATTTTATTTTACTTCCTGAGCAAGAGATAGATTCACCCAAATTTATATGCAACTTTTGTGAAGATAGAATTATTTAAATAATTGTCTTTGGCATGTTATGATATCTATTTTGGATCATTGAAGCTGGCTCTCAAGTCCACTATTGTGGATGATATCTTGTTTGAAAGCACATGACTGGCATAATACCTCATTGTTTTTGAGTGGGTAAACCAATTATTATTCCTTTTTTTAAAAAAAGAGAACTATGTACACATATATATATGCACACATCTTTTTTTTAAATAAATACTATTCCAGGTTTAATAAGTAGGTTTCCCTGATCAAAACACAGAAATGATTATTAAATATTTTTCTCATTTGCAAAATAAATATAATTGTATAAGACTCTCCATTTTTTTCAATTTTTCTGTGGATCTGACAACTGTTATCACTGGAACATTTACCAACAATATAAGTGCACCATTTTTGTTTTGTTTTATTCAGAAAATATAACGGTATAGACAGATATCTGAAGATAAACTACTTATGGGAATCAATCCTACCATTCCAATAGCCCCAGAGAGGAGGGGGAATTTATCTTTTTTTTCCCACTGACTATCCTGTGACTTGGGCACATAACCAGGCTTCTGGTTGTTCCAGTAATGTATTTGGAACACTAATCAGAAAGCCAGAATTTTATTCGGTCTTCTGGGCAAAATTTATGATACAAAAAGCTCCCTTTCCCTCAATCCAGTTATTAAGCAGTTGCCCTGTTGGAAGTATAATGGAAAATTTGAATTGTGACTAACACCCCCCCCCCCCCCAATTTCCCTTAATACAGATTTATCTTTTCCCTAAAAGTTATTAAACATCATTAATGGAGTTGTAGTCTTTTTTGGAAGAGAGCTAGCTTTGTGTAGTGGTTAAGGTACCAGGCTAGAAACTGAGAGATTGTGAATTTTAGTCCTGCCTTAGGCACAAAACCAGCTGGATGATCTTTGGACCATCACTCTTAGCCCTAGAAAGAACCACATCTTTAAAAAAAACCATGCCAAAAAAACCTGTGAAGACTTGTCCAGGCAATTGGTCAAAAGCAGAAACAAACAAACAAAAAAGTTTTTCTGGATTTTTGCAAGTCTGCTGTTAATCTTGGTTTCTATTATTATTGTTGCCGAAGGTCTTTCTGACACATATGGAAAATGTGTACACATACACATAACAATGTGGGCAATGGTCATGGAAGAACTCCACTGTAGACCAGAAATCAGTAGGGAGGATTATAGTTCTTATGCCTTATTCTAAGTCAAGCCACTCTTTTGCTTTTAAAAGGATTATCTGTACTAGTGAATGATTACCTCTCCTGTGATGAAATATATAATAGAGTCTGAATAGGCTCTCCTGCCATCTGGAAAAAGGTACAGAAGCATTCAGGCCCGCACAAATAGACTGTGTAACAGTTTCTTTCCACAAGCCATCAGACTCCTCAACACAAAGAAACTGGAACCATAAATACTTGTGTATTTAGCTTTTTTTTCCTCTAAGTTCTTAATTTAGAGCTATGTGTAGTTCTGTGTCCTGCTTTTTCTTTTTATCTATGTTGTCTTATGTAGCACCTTGGTCCTGGGAAGCATTGTTTTGTTTCACTGTGTACTGTACTGTATATTGTTGAAATGACAACAAAACTTGACTTGACTTGAAGTAAATGAAAGTTATGCTACGGAACTATGTATATACATAGTTACGTAGTATAACTACATATAAGAAGGAATAGTTAGATGATACACAGACACTGTAAAAAATAGAAAAGAGATATATAATAAAGGAAAACATAGAATAATAACGAAGAGAGAAGTAAGCAAATAAGTATACACTAGTGAAAGAGGAAGAGGGGGAGGAAGAGAGAGAAAGGGAGGAAGAAAGAGATAAAGGAGAGGGAAAGGGAGCTAGAAAAGGAGGAAGAGAGAGAGAGGAGGAGACAGAGAGGAAGAGAACGAGAGAGGAAAAGAGGAAAGTAGATGGGAGTAGAGAAAAGGGAGGAGAGAAGAGGAAGAGAGAAACGAAGTGAGGGGGGGAGGACGGAGTGGAGGAAGAGGAAGGAAAGAGGGATAGAGAGAGGAATAGGAAAGTAGAGAGAGGGAGAGAGGAGAGAGAGGGAAGAAGATAGGGAAAGAAAGAGGGTGTCATGCTAAAAAGGAGACTTTTGGATTGGTGGCTTTTATGCTGAAAAGTATTAGCTATTGCTTTTGCATCTTATCTTACCTTTTAGCTTTGACACATTTTCTCTCTGCAAGCCAACATGATGGGGGAGTGGAGGTTGATACAACCAACTCAGAGGCCATTATCTATTTTGCATTCTTCTCAAATAGTTTCTTGTGTGAAAGTTCTCTGAGATGAAGCCACCTTTGAGGGGAGGGTCTGAACTGGACATTGGAACTCTCTTTGAAGGGGTTGGTGAGAATTTAACGTGATAATTAGTGGAGTGGAACTTTCAGTTTTACTTGGGTGGAGAAAGCCCAGGAACTTTAGATTCAGGATTTCTCCAGACCGTACCAGTACAATGTCTTCAATGAAATCGTATTCGATGGACTTTCGTCTTTTTGGAATTGTGATTGCATTGCTGATGTTGTGTGGAACCCTGACATTATCCTGAATCCCACAAAAAGAAAAATCTGATATCAACAGATGGCGTCTTGAGCCCCAGGCACTCTCTCAAACCCTCGGGTTGCGCAAGAGCTCAAGGAAGATGGAAGAGAAAAACACTGCAACAGGTTTGCCTGTGAAAACAGCGTCACCGGTCCTCGACAAGTTGGCCAGCCTGATGGAAACGTTGACTGCCATGGTAGGAACAACGGGCATAGGGCCCAAATTTCTACATGGGGCTCGACCCAAAGCGCAACTGATCTGGTCGAGTGCCCAAGAAGAGCCAACTCCAGCTGGAGGAGTAATGGCCATCCAGGGGCTGCAGAGTGCCCCAGAGGCGGGGATTCACCCCCTGCCTCACCTGACATCTGGCTGGAGGAAGAAGTCAAGCTTGGAAGCAACAGAGCCAAAAAGGCACGCTATCCTGCCCTCCACCCGCGCCTTCAGGAGCAGTTGGAGCAACTGTACATGAGAAGTGCTCCCCAAGCCCATGCCGAACCTGTGGCCGGATGGGCACTCCACCCCACCAAAGTTCTCCTTCACAACTCAGACAAGTGGGGAAGCGATGGTTGGGGCAGTACCCCCGTGTGGGGCCCGGGGAATCCTAGCATCACCTCAGCCAGGCTTGCCAACCGTGGCAACCACCAGAAGCAGTCCAATGCTGCAAGCGGGCCCACCGGGCCCACCACCCGGGGCAGGGACCCCGGGTTTGCAGCAGATTTACCTGCTTCCACCTGCAGTGCAAATCCTGCCAGGCTGGGCCTTCTACCTGGGACAGGGATGCATTCAGTGCCAATGGGTGCCTACACAACCAGCCTGGGCACCACCACAACTGGCACCCCCTCAGCTGTTGCCGCAGCAGGCCATACTGAGCCAGCCTGCGCAGCAGGTGCCAGCTGCACCGCCTAGACCACCCCCCTTCAAGGCAACATTCAATGGGACCCCCACAAAGTTGGGGGTTTTGATGTGCATGGGCATCGCTACGCCACTGAGCAAGGCATAACGTCTGTGATTGCTGAGGGGATGAACGATGGGGAGGCAGTGGAATGGGTCGCTGAACTGAATAATCAAGGGGCACCCAAGCTAGACTTTCAGGAGTTTGCTCAAGCATTGAGAGACTGCTTCGAAGACACCACTCAATTTGAAGAGGCAGAGGCGGAGATCAAAGCGGTCAAGCAAAAAGGCCGTCACCCTCACCCCAAGGAGAAGTACATCTGGGAATTCCGCCAGGTGGCCGGGAAGCTCCGAGACTGGACTGACCGATTGCTGATCCATTACTACAAAGAAGTCTTAGATCCCAAACTCCAAAAATCATGTGGGATACGGAGGGCCCCCGAGCGGCTCCAAGACTGGAATCACCTAACTGTGGCGATGCACCTCGTGATCTACCCCCATTAGAAGACCCCAACTGCAAAACCAGTGAGAAAGTCTCTGGGGAGGCGGGCCACAGCACAGCCAGTCCGCCCAGCCAGTGACCCCACCGCTCAGCAAGTAAGATGCTTCCGATGCGGGCAAATAGGACATCAAGCATCCAAATACCTCACATCCACTCCAATCCCACATGCAAAGCCTGCGGCCCCCACCAAACCAGGGAAGACCACTCCACGCAAGGCTAAAGATGGAACATCAGCAAAGCAAGCAATGCAAGCCCTCGAACCAACGTCTGAGGAAGAGAATATCTCAACTCCTCTGAGTAGCCAAGAACCAAGTGATGAGGAAGCCAGTGATGACTTCCATTCCGCACCCCCTCATCACAGGGAGGTGAAGCCAATAAAATGGTTCCAACCCAGGTGCCTAATGGACCCAGATAGGTTCCTGATGGAGCTTGGGCCATTTCCCAAGGCACACACACATGACCCTGTTGGGGACTTGGTGGCCACCTGGGAGAGGGTGGCCTCGGAGGCTCTCGACTGGGTCGTGCCCTTGCGGCCTCTGACCCAGCGTTGATCCCAATTGGCCCCCTGGTTCTCCAGGGAGCTTAGGGAGATGAAATGCCAGAAAAGATGCCTAGAGAGTGGTTGGTTGGCCACCCACTCTGAATCTGACCGAATACTTCTGCGATCTCATATTAGGATGTACTTAGTGATGATAAGGATGGTGAAGCCTTCTCATTTCTCCACCCTTATTGCGTCCACAGAAAACTGCCTGGCCGCCCTTTCTAGGGTGACCCGCTCCCTTCTTGAAGTTGGGGAGTTGGAGGATCCCTTGCAGGGATGAGCCAAGAATTTTTCCTGTTTTCTGCAGGATAAAATCGCTCAGATTCAGGGTGGGTTGGACTATGACTGGGCTCCTCTGGAAGGGAGTGGGGCCGGTTTTGGATGAGACCATCTGGGCTGAGTTTGATCCTGTGACCCCAGATGAAGTGGACAGGTTGCTGGGTGGCCTTAATGCCACCACATGTTCGTTAGATCCATGCCCCTCCTGGCTGGTGTTGGCCACCCAGGACGCGACGCGAGGTTGGTTCCAGGGGATTATTAATGCTTCTTTGAGAGAGGGGTTCTTACCTGCCGCCTTGAAAGAGGCGGTGATGAGACCTCTCTTCAAGAAGCCGTCCCTGGACCCAACCTTGCTGTCTAACTATCGGCCGGTCTCCAACCTTCGCTTTTTGGCGAAGGCTATTGAGACAGTGGTGGCACGATAGCCTCCTCAGCACCTGGATGAAGCTTTATATCTGGATCCTCTCCAGTCAGGTTTCAGGCCCGGTTTCAGCACAGAGATGGCTTTGGTCACATTGGTTGATGATCTCTGGAAGGTACGGGACAGGGGTATTCCTCTATCCTGGTCTTATTAGATTTCTCGGCGGCTTTTGATACTGTCGACCACAGTATCTTGTTGCAGTGATTGGAGGGGTTAGGAGTGGGAGGCACTGTATTATGGTGGTTCTCCTCCTTCCTTTCTGATCGCTCACAATTTGTGTTGGCAGGGGGGCAGAGATCGGCCTCAAGGCCCCTAATATGTGGGGTGCCTCAGGGGTCGGTGTTCTCACCCCTGCTGTTCAACATTTATGTGAAGCTGCTGGGTGACATCATCCAGGGCTTTGGGGTGAGTTTTCATCAGTATGCTGACGATACTCAGCTGTACATTTCCACCCTGGGCTACCCTAAAAAAGCCATCAAAGTGATGGGCTGTTGCCTGGAGGCCGTGCGGAGTTGGATGGGTCAAAACAGGCTCCAGCTCAACCTGGCCAAGACTGAGGGGCTGTGGTTTCCTGCGCCCAGATACAGCCAGCTTGTTCCATCGCTGGCCATAGGGGGAGAGATTTTGACCCCCGCAGAGAGGGCTCACAACTTGGCTGTTCTGCTGGATGTACGGCTGTCATTGGAACACCAGATCGCAGCCGTCTCCAGGGGGGCTTTTTATTAGGTCAGTAGGATCTTCCAGTTGCGGCCCTTTCTGGATTGGGGCGCTCTTTGCACAGTCACTTCTGCCCTTGTGACCTCCCACCTAGACTATGCCAATGCTCTCTACATGGGGCTCCCCTTCAAAAGCATCCGGAGGCTGCAGTTGGTTCAGAATGCAGCTGCATGGCTAATTTCGGGAGCCCCTCGGAGCTCCCATATTACATCTCTCCTGCACAAGCTGCACTGGCTCCCTGTGGCCTTCCAGGTGTGATTCAAGGTGTTGGGGCTCACCTTTAAAGCTCTCCATGGCTTGGGACCTGGGTACTTACGGGACTGCCTGTTGCCACCATCAGCCTCCAGCTGACCAGTATGTTCCCACAGGGCTGGCCTCCTCGGGGTTCCATCATCGGGGTGATGTCGCCTGACAACCCTGAGGATTCGGGCCTTC
>JANHFJ010003705.1:98969-109037 GCA_032468195.1 Cerberus rynchops
AGTTGCTAGCACTGAGATTATAGTTCTGGTGGTCAAACTAGGAATTGAAAATGCAGGATAGTTGCATTATTTGCATTTGGGGCAAGCAACATAATGCATATCACAGAAAAGAACTAAGAAACAAAGATTTTAAAAGCATGAGATTGGAAAAAAAAAGTATTGAAACAAACTAAAATTGTACATGAAAATTGCTTGTTATATTTCTTCATAGCTTTCTAGCCTTGCAAACCACCCTTGTATTTTAACAGGTTCATACAATATTTCATAGATTATCTTTGATTTTTTTTTTAAAAATTATCATCTGTATCTCATCAACTTCATCCAGATATATTTCCTCTGTCTTCCTCTCCTTCTCTACCGGTTCTTTCTTTTGTTTTCAAATTTAACCTTCAGTCCTTCTTTTCATATTATCATACGAACTCAAAATACGTCTGTTGCATTGGGTACTCACTTCTGTATTCAATCCACATTCCTTTAGCTTCCATTCATTCTTGACCCTGTCTCTTCTTATTTTCCCAGACACACCTTTTAAGTACTCCCTCCCCATTGTATTAAACTAACTTTTATGTCTCTGACATATCCAAGTCTCATTTATTCCTTGCAACAGTCCACATACTACTCACTATCTTTTTACTGAAAATTTGCATGTCTGAATTTTTCCCTGTATCTCCATATTTAGTAAATATTCTACTAACATATACTAAATCATCTCCATGCTCTAATTTTTTAGCATTTATTTGGAAGTTGCAACTGGTCAATGCTCTGATTTTTCGTCTTTTGATTTTTGGATACATACTGCTTGCTGCACCCTGCATTTTACCTGAATTACTGTAATGACACAGCTTTATCTGCATTGAAAAGAACACTCATTTTATGTGCCTAGCAACACTACTCACATTTCATTGCAAACATTCATTATGCATTTATCCATAAATACATTAAATAAGCAAGAGCATGTCACACATTGTTGCCCTACTCTATGAACCATTTGCTAAGCATCTTATTTATTCTAATGCATTTCTATAACTATTATTGCATTCACCAACCAACCTCTGTAGTTGCACAAAACATCCAGTAATTAAAGCCTATTCATTTTCTTTAAAAGTAAAGAACAATAAGCCTTCTTTTTCTCATGCATCCATTTCTCAGCAACATTCTGAAGCATAAAACCTGGCTGGCATACCATCGAACAGCAAAGCTCCACTGGACTTTTGCTTATTGTCAGCTCTTGTTTAGAATTCTGCCATGTACTTTCCCATTGAAAAAAAGTATAATTCCCCTACGGTTTGTTCATTCACCCTTGCTACCTTTACTTCTCCTTTGTAAAAGAGAAACAATTATGACATTCTCCCAGGTGCGGATGCAGTCTTTACAAAAAGTGATAATAAAAAACTTTAAAGGTAGAGATGTTCCACAAGCAAATTATCTCTATGTTTACTGTTTTCACAGTTTATACAGTCTAGATTTTCAGCCTTATTGTTTTCAACAATATTATAGCATTCTCTTTGGAGACTGTCTTTGATAGCATTTGTTTCTGATCTATGAACATTCACATACAGATCTCTAAACATTTTCATAGCATCCCAGGTAATGTTGTCACTATCAATTTTTAATAATACTCACCCTGCTGAAGGCTTCCTGTTTAGTCCAACCACTTCCAAAACAACATTTAATTTTTGTCAAAATCACTTGCATTGCATTTCCTCTGCCTCTGCCTCTGCTTCTCACCGGAATTGTTCATTGCTGTGTTTGATGATAATCTAGGCAGTTACCTTTTCTTTTCTGTACACAGGATTGTATACATTATACAGTATCTTTCTCTTATCCTCATCTTTCTGTGGCATTCATGTGTTTCATCTAATATATAGTCTCTTGTATTTCATTATTCTGTCAAGCATCCTTTCTTATGTTTTCCTTTAGTTTGACTCTGTATACTCTTTTGGCAGTTAAAAATGTAACACTTTTCCAAGCACTTTCTACATTTTTTTCCTTCTGTCCACTTTCCATTCATTCCTATAGGAAGATTATGGTTTAATATATTTTCATAAAAATGTCATACTTCCCATAGTTATTCTACTTTCACTCTTCTTTCCCTTCTTTTCTTTTCTTCCATGTCTACTTTTTATCAAGACCCACTTTTAACAGTACCGCCCAAAACAACTTCTAATCATCCTTCACTAACTCTCTCCATCCTTTCATCATAAAAATAACATGATGTATCCTTATTTATTTATTTTATTGAATCACTTTACAAGGCTTCTTAATAATCAGAACAACTCCAGGAAACACACAACAATAAAAAAAATAGTTTAAGCAACAGAGAGAGAATAATAATAATGTTTAAGTGCCATCCAAAATATTTTGGTATGGCAGCCAGTGTGCCAATAATCACTGGGTTCAGATTGGCTGATTTATGCCATAATTTCAGTTTTGATTTTCAGATCTTGATACATTGTAATTTTTGCTAATTATTTGTCTTCTATTTTACTGTCCCCTGGTATTGCCACATCAATATACTGTCAATATCCTTTTCAACTTTTTTTTTCAAGCTGCCAGTTCTTTAACTGGTGGCAACCTTCATATGCATCAAATTCTTCCCCACAACTTAGCATGTAATGTATTGGTATAATATGTGAGTGGATTGTTATTATTATTTTAAGACAAAAATGAAAACTAACAGGAACTAAAACAAAGTAAAGACAGAAAAAAATGCAAAAAAGAATGAAAAGAAATAGAAAAAAGTAGCTTTCTCCAATTTTCTTTACAGTAATTATAAGTATCAGTATAAACATACTCTAAAATCTATGCTTACAAGAAAAAAACCCTTCTCTTTTTACCATTATAGGTAATCTTTGATTTACAAACACTTGAGCCCAAACTTTCTGTTGCTAAGTGAAACATTTGTTAAGTGAATTTTACCCCATTTTATGACCTTTCTTGCCACAGTTGTTAAGTGAATCAGTGCAGTTGTTAAGTTAGTACTGTGTTAAGTGAATCTGGCTTCCTAATTGACTTTGCTTATCAGAAGATTGCAAAAGGAGATCAAATGACCCCAGGATATTGCGACCATCATAATAACTGTGAGTCACTTGTCAAGCTTACGAATTTTGATCACTGGCCATGGGGATGCTGCAAAGATTGTAAGTGTGAAAAATGGTCATGTCACTTTTTCAGTGCCATTGTAACTTTGAATGGTCACTAAATGACCTCTTGTAAGTCAAGGACTATCTATAACTATTTTTTCTAATCACCCAAACAATAAATCATAAATTCATCTATTTCTGTTTCATGAAAAAAGTCTATAAGGAGTTTCCAATCAGCAATGAATGTATAAATTGTCTTTTTTCTAAATAAATTCACCATCTCTGCAATTTCAGTCAAGTTTATCAACATCTTACTTACGGGACCACCTGTTGCTGCTGTCAGCCTCCAGCCTACCGGTGCGTTCCCACAGGTTTGGCCTCCTTGGGGTTCCATTGTCAGGATGGTGTCGTCTGACAGCCCCGAGGGTACGAGCCTTCTCTGTGGCGACGCCCTCCCTGTGGAATGAACTCCCCCCAGAGATTCACACCATTGCGGATCTCTGGGGCTTCCGACCTGCTCTGAAAACTCACTTATTTCAACAAGCTGGCCTGGCCTGACACCTGTGGGTTTTAAATTGAATTTGAATTCATATTTTAATTGTGGATTTTTAAACGTTAAATTTTAAATGTTTATAATTTTATAACTCAATCAGCCTTTATTTAATTAATTTTAATTGGATTTTAAATTGTTTATGTATGTGTTTTTATCTGGCTGTATACCGCCCCAAGTCCCTTGGGAGAGGGGGCGGTATATAAATCCTGATAATAAATAATAAATAAATAAATAAATATGGAGGGCTACACTTCCCAGCTGTGTCTTAGCAAGTTCATAAGTATCTTATGCCTATCTCCTCACCTATACATTCCAGCATGCACAGTCGTTACTTTATTGTATTCATTAGTTCTTTGTTACCAATTTTCAGACTTTCAAATTTAAATGAAACGAAATTATGAAGTTTCAGGATAAAAGGCAATGCAAATGAAACTAAAAGTCTAAGCTCATTGTTTGAATATTACCTTTGTTTACATAGAGATATTTTTACCTGATGCTGCTTTTTAACATGTTTATACACCCATACTATGAAGTGTCACAGAATTTCTAGAAATCATGAAGATATGCCACTGCAAACTTAAACATCTGTGCTACAAAGGAAAAAGGAAAATATTGATAGTGTAGAAATAAGAAACCATTAAAAAAACCAAAAACAAATCAGTTAATGTACCTCCTGTCCTTGGAACATCTTAGCCCATTTAGATAAGATTTTCTCTCACCCTCATAACCTTCCATAAGGGGCTGAAAAGCTGGCTCTGCCAGTTGGCTTAAGGGCCGATAGGGGAGTAGAAGCAGTTGATGGATCAATAGCAGATCCCACCTTCCCCAGCAAACAAATTTAATAAAATAAATATGTTATTTATCATCCATCATCTATCATCTAGCTCAGGGTTTAAATTCTTTATCTCCCACTGATTCAGGTGATAAAGCCTTTGGTTATTATTTTCCAATAATAATTTTCCAAGCTTTAAGGTTGGATTCCAGTTCTGTATTTACAAAATGGATATGACTGGTTTTGGAAGTATTGATGCCAACCACACCAACTTCAACCTTTCCCCTTTATCTTTCTTCTTGTCCATTTGACCTGAAAGTGTCAAGAATGTCTCTCATTTTCTCCTTCTGGATGATATTTTGATCTTCCTTGATGTCCCAGTTTTCAATTCCTGTCTCATTCAGACTGCTTTGATTTTACCATCTCCAGTCTGGGGAGCTTTCAAAAAAAAGCCTGGCCAATACCACTGTCTGTGGTATTGGAAACTGTCTTGACTAAATGACAATTTATTTTAAGATAGAGAATGAAATGAGTTATTTTAGAAAAGAGGTTCTACCAGAATGAAATCCAAGCCATTGAGCAGGAGAGTAATAAACTCCAATTACCACAAACCACACAAAACATTGTGGGGTTAGAGTCTGTGCTTTTTGCTTTTCAGACACATTAGTGCATTTCCTATATTTGACAGATAAAGAAAGAAGACACTCCAAGGAAGAGGTGATGACTTTGGCAGTTTGAGACCTTGCAGATTGTGAGCTTTGTAGGTAAGGGAATCAAAGATTATGTTATCTTGGTCCCAGTGAATAGAGGATAATCAATCTGAAGCTATCTTGTTCCCAAGACTATTGGAACATGTATTGGATAAAGTAAATAAAGTTATAATAATTTGCTGTAGCTGATGGTGAACATGAAGGATGGTACATTTTGTAATGCTTCCTCAGAGTAAGATCAGATCAGATATAGTGTGATTAATCTCTGCAATTACAAGGAATCATCCAGGAAACTTTATGTTTAGCTTTATATTGTCTCATGACTTCAGAGTAAGAGCTTGTCACCAAAGTTCATCCCAAGCAAGGATATGTATAAGGTAATGGGTAAAACTTTTGTGTCATTCCAGATGAGCAGAATGTTGGTAAGAGCCACTGGATTGAAAATTTACAGCAGTGAAACTTTCACTAACTGTAGGTATGCATGTGGCAATCCCTAGTTATCATTAGTAGCACACATAGATCTTCAAGCCTCAAATGTTACTCACAGTCTACACAGTTAAACTGTGTCTTATATGAAAGGCTGCTTTATAAATCTGTTCAGAACCTAACCGTATAGGAAAGGAGAATTGTATGTGTGCAAAGGCAAGTAAATAAATTCATACCTTTCAGTAAATTCTCTGTTTGTAAAATGTATACCCACATTTTTACACACAGATGTTCTTTCTCTTTTCTCCCTTGATAGTATTTGAAAGTTTAGACTATCCGATTATTCAGTTCACAAATAGATATATGACTACACAAATACAGAATAAGTCCTTATATTGTACTAAACCAGGGTTTATTTATTCCTCTACTATTTAGAGGAATAAATCATAATTGGCTGGATTCATGTTATACATTTTGTTTAGAATCCACAACTACTGGTCTTATTTTTATTTAGCCCTTTACTGATACTATTCTTTTATTAGCACTATTAACATTATCCAAATCAACTTCACGAACAAATAGTAGTATGTATGGGCACCTTTTTCACAATTTGGAACAAAAGATTAAGGCTATGAAAATCTCAAAGATGTACTTTGCCCTGGTTAGGATTCAAACAAAGCACTACCCATTCTAAATCAGTTTCATAAAGCAACATGTATTCATGATACTTCCAAATATTCATATTCTCCTGTTCTATACCATATATGGTATTGTCTGAGACACAGTTCTGGTGCGGAGAATCAGAGAGTGGGAGAAACCTGCTCTCTGATTGGCTGAGACACGCTTTGTACATAGTATAAATAGCTGTCAATTGCTTTGCTGTTCGTTCTTGCTGGAGTATTTGTTTGTAAATAAAAAGAGCTGATTTTACTAAAGCAACGCCTCAGTCTCTTATTCCCGCGCTGAAACACTGGCGACGAAGGTGGGATCCTAGAGACCAGAAGACCTAAAGAAACTCCAGAAGATCCACGAGGATGCCGACTCACGCACCTCCAGCGCCTTTTGATCCCAACTCCGAAGAGTGGGAGTCATTTATAATTCGATTTCAAAGCTATCTAGTGGCGAACAATCTGGAGAGAGTCAGTGACGATAAGAAAAGAGCTATGTTCATAGGCTACTGTGGACAATGAACACTTTGCCTCGCAAAAGAGCTCATATCCCCAAATTCTGTAGAGACAATGCCTTGGGCAGACTTACAGAAGATCCTGAAAGAGCACTTTGAACCAACTACATCCAGAACGGTGCTAAGGCATCAATTCAATGAACGGAACAAGAAGGAGGGCGAAACACTAAATGATTATATTGCAGAACTCCGAATGGCCACCGAAAAATGTGAATTTAATGACCTGGAGGATCGGCTAAAGGATCGGTTAGTGTGTGGGGTAAAAGACCCTATCCTCCAACAGAAGCTGTTAGCCAAACCAGAGCTGACATGGAAGGTAGCCGTTAGCATCGCTAGAGCTGCTGAATGCACAAAGAAATCAGCAGCGTCAATTAAACAGCCACAAAAAACGGCGCGAAGCGAGAGCCCACCTAATACGAAAAAGCGGGAAGCATCAACCAAGTAAATGACAGCGAAGGCGAGCCGAGCGGAGACGAGGGAATCTACCACAACCAACTTAAACAAACATCGAAGCGTTGGGAAGACGGTACGTGTTCAGGATGTGGAGGGAGACACCCCCGCATCAATTGCCGATTTAAAGAAGCAATCTGCCAAAGGTGTGGAAAGAAGGGACACCTGGCATGAGTGTGTTGCACAAGTATGCCAGCAGCTTTAGCAGAAAGACCAGCACAGAAGAACAAGGGAGTCGAAGGGGACTTCTCTAAGAAAAAGAATAACTGGCAGTCCAAACACAAAGCTAATCACATCCGGGTTTGCCTGAACAGAAAGGAGGGCGCCCAGAAGATTAAAATAACAATTGACATCGAAGGCAAACCATGCGAGATGGAAGTAGATACAGGATCAGCCCTAACAATCATCACATGGAAGAATCTACAACGATTGCTACCACAACTGCAAAAGAGACACTTGAAACCACAAAAATCAATCATCAGCAACTACCAAGGTAAAAGAATTCCTGTAGTAGGAAGGAAGACTGTCCAAGTCGAGTTCAAAACATTCAAGAGACCGCTGGAGCTGACTGTCGTCGAAAAGACCCTACCAAGCCTTTTGGGGCTAGAATGGTTCCAAGCCCTTGGTCTACACATCGAGGGGGTGAACAAGATAAGCCCAGCAGCATCAACCGGAGACTTCCAAGAACTGATGGAGGAATTTACAGAACTCTTCGCCGACGGGTTGGGCAAGTATAAAGGGAAACCCATTTCTTTTAATCTGGAACCCAATATTGCCCCAATTAGAATCAAACCAAGATGAGTTCCATTTGCCCTTAGAAGCAAGGTAGACGAACAAATTGACAAATTGTTAAAACAGGGAATATTAGAGCCAGTAGACCATGTGGCCTGGGAGACCCCCATAGTGACCCCCATAAAACCAGATGGGTCTATTTGATTATGTGGTGATTACAAATCTACCATGAACAAGGCAATGCAACAAAGTGCCTACCCTGTTCCAGTGGTACAGCATTTATTGCACCAATTAGGAGATGGGAAAATATTTGCTAAATTAGATCTCGCCCAGGCTTACCAGCAACTGCCGGTTTGCCCAAAGACTGCAGAGGCTCAAATGATAGTTACACATAGGGGTGCATTTAGATGCACCCGCCTTCAATTCGGAGTAAGTGTGGCCCCGGGCCTATTCCAAAACTTAATGGAATGCCTCTTAGCTGGATTACCAGGGGTGGTGCCTTATTTTGATGATATACTAATTTCAGCGTCATCAAAAGCGGAATTAGAACTAAGATTGAGGAGAGTATTTTCAAAGCTGCAAAATGCAGGCTTGCGCCTCAAAAAAGACAAATGCCAAATTGGAAAAACTCAAGTTGAATTCTTAGGCTACCAAATAGATGAACATGGCATCCACCCAACTAAATCCAAAACAGAGGCAGTTCAAAACGCACCAGCACCCAGGAACCAAGGGGAGCTGCAGGCGTTTTTGGGATTACTCAATTTCTATAATGCTTTCTTACCCCATAAGGCCTCAGTGGCTGAACCACTACACAGGCTTCTGGGAAAAAAGACCACATGGGTGTGGGGACAAAGAGAACAAACTGCTTTCCAAGCAGTCAAAAGATTATTGCTTTCTAACCAGGTTCTGGTGCAATATAATGCTACACTTCCTGTAACTCTGCCAGACGTAGTATTTTGGTTCTGCCACATTTTTTTTTAATTTCAACTTTGGGGACATTTTGATGGTTAGAAAGAGCCATGTGAGCCTCAAGATTATATAGCCCCATGTTTGTTTATTGGAAATGTAACTTCTTATTAGATTATAGTAGCTGATTGTTCAAACAAGTATAACTTCTACATTTGAAGATGCTATTCCTATACTTTCTGGTATACAACTATGTGCTTTCCGAACTGAATTGAGAACAACTACACACTAAGAATTACAATAAAAATCATATTCTTCCTCCAAATCTAACCAACCACAAAAATCAGTTGAATTTGAATTTGTAAAAGAACTGTTTCCAAATTAAAAGTAAATAGGGACATCCTTAAATAGGTGGTGTTTTTTTTTTTTTCCAGATTTCTCTTGTACTAAAATACAACTTTGGAAGCCAGTTTTGTGTAGTGTTAAGCATCAGGATAGAAACTGGGAGACTATGATTTCTAGTCCCACCTTGGGTATATGGCCAGTGGGTGGCCTTGGGGCAGTCATCCTCTGTCAAGCAGGCAATATCAAACCACTTGCAAAAAAACCTTGCCAGAAAAACTTGTCCACACAGTCACCAGAAGTTAACAATGACTCAAAAGAACCTAAAGAAAAAGAAGAGAAGAGAAAAAAGAAATTCCAACCTAAAGATATCAATTAGAAATAAAGATGATGTTCTTATCCAGAAGATAATGAAATGTTTGCAAGAAATCAACCAAGCTCAGAAAGTGCACCATGATTCTACCATGAGCTACAAATATTCTATTCTAATGGTAGAAATAGAGTCAGAAGGAATGTGGAGTAAGCCATGATATTGAACTCAGAACTTATGAGACAATAGCTCATTCTTACATTCTTATAGGCTGTATGTCCTAGAGTGGATGAATGTGGAAGAGAAGACAGTACCAGGTGTGATGGCAATGGGGTTTCTAACATGAATAGGCTGCAATATTATGTATGTGTGCAATTGCATTCATGTTCGTAACACTGTATTAAATATATAATTAAGTGTCTTTCATACCAGTGCAAAATATTTAATTGACTTCTTTATTTATTTATTTATTTATTTATTTTATTTGCAGAATTTTTATACCGCCCCATCTCCCGAAGGACTCAGGGCGGTGTACAGCAGATAAAAATAGAATACAATATAAATACAATATAAAAACAATTTAAAAGAATTATATTATGCT
>JANHFJ010003705.1:121761-132433 GCA_032468195.1 Cerberus rynchops
TTAGTCAATAAAATGTTAATACAATAGTACATAATTTGACCATTAATTTTGTGACATTATAGGGGAAGCTGAGCTTCCCTTGCAGTCTTAAAGAAATCGCACCTGCAATCTAGCAATAGCCATAGTAGATAGACTTATATGTAACTTCATATTGCTTTACAGCCCTCTCTAAGCAGTTTACAGAATCAGCATATTGCCTCCAACAATCTGGGTCCTCATTTTACCGGCCTGGGAAGGATGGAAGCTGAGTCAACCTTGAGCTGGTCAGAATCAAACTCCTGGCAATAAACAGTGAGTTAGCCTGCAATACTGCATTCTAACCACTCTACCATCACATATTATTCAATATCTGTATTCAACAAGCAGACCCTACCATAGCATAGGAATAAAACCAGGAATAAGAAGAAGTTTCAATATTTATATTCACTTTTGCTCCTATTCAATATACTCCCTCTTCCATCCAAAGTCTTTTGTTGAAAATCACCCCCCCACACACACACACAAATAATCAATGTCCTCTGCCTGAAAACAAAAATCTTGAAAATGCAACTAATAATCTCCAAGCTGACATTCATGGAAATATGTGGGGGCTGGTTTCCCCAGTCAGAATGGTTGGATAGTTGACTTGCTGTTTGGAAAATTCTGGAAACTGCAGTTCCAAAACTAGGCAATAATAGACTTAAACAAATTGTTTCCATTTTAGAAAGTTTTATTTCACATCAAAATCATATGACAGTTTACGTTCATTAAAAACACAACAAATGGAAACTACTAGAAACATCAATATAACTTAAAGAAAGCATCAAAATAGCATACCTAAGTACTTTTGTACTTTTTTCAGTCTGGGGACCAAGCTGAAAGTATTACAAGCCAGATAACATGAAATTCCATATTCATCTTTTATCTAAAAGCTCTTCCTCTGTGCCAGATTAAAATGTTTGCCTTTGGTAGAAAGTTGGTAGAAAAATATGCCACCATAAAATGTGCTGTCCCCGTTGTCATTCCCTAATAAAGTCTAGTAAGAAGGCTGGCAAATGGTGTTTTCTTGGTATGGACCAAGAAATGGTGTGGACCAAGTTAAGGGGCAGTATTGCTGAATTGCCATGAATTTGTTTCCCCTTCCATCAGGTATCACTTGCGATCAGGAAAAAATCACCATCAATCTGAGCTGGTTTTGGGTGGGATGAAGTAAATTTGGAGATGCTTAGAACTGTGGTCTTAGACATCTGTCAAGTTCCCCATTTAAAAGATGGCAGATATGGGGGAAGGGAATATAAGGAAGTGTGAGGTAACTCTCCAGAGATTGCTGCTCAATATAGAGTCACTGTTATTCCTGTTACCTGTCAGTGTCTGCCACACTAGGTACACCAGACCAGGAAATCAACTCCACAGGAAGGCTAAAAATACTTAGACTGACAATAATAGCAGAAACTTACAGCTGTATGCTGTACCTCCTCCTCCTTTTTACAGTTCGGTGAATTAGGGAGGTCTGTGTCTGAGCTGCTTCCAAATGATATTAGGTGTTCAGAAATTAGATGGCTGACAGATAACAAGCAGGAGGGGTGAGCACAGAGTGAAGCAGGAATGAGCTATTGGTAATATGCAAGTTTCTTCTCCCACTAAAGTTGGAAGAAAATGTTGGGGTTCTGACAATGAGTAGCTCAGGAATCCTTACCTCCTGGCTGACAGCACTTAGAAATAGCCTGATGATTGTAGTTCACTTTTCCATAATAACAATAATCACCCTGGCACTAGTGCCTCAGAAACTGGAATAGAATGAATGAAATTGATCTTGCTCCTACCACCCTGGAGGACATAAGAAACTATGGTGCATTGCATGGAAATAACAGCTGTGTAAGACTGGTCCCAGGAACATTGCCCTGTGGGATAACCAGTGGAGCACTCTTGCACATGTTTTATGTTAATTAATATAAAGCTAGGGAGGACTCCTGCCTTTTTGCTTTCTTGAGTGCATTGCATTCCTTCTTCTTTCCTCCTCCTCCTCCTCCTCCTCCTCTCCTCCTCCCCTTTCTACTACTGTTTTAATGAAGAGGCCTCATCATTCCAAAGAAAAAAATGACGTGGGAGGCACGTGCGGGGGGGGGGGGAAGGAGACTGAACTCAAATCCCAATGCTTCGGGGAACTCTTTAAAACTTTCTTCCCTATGGTATAACTCAGACAGGAAAGAGGGAAGGGAGAGCTGTGAATTATATCTTACCGTTATGGGTGCTACTGTATACCGTTATGCCTAAGCTCCTTGGAAGTCAGATGCACTGTAGCTTGAACAAGTTACTTATCTGCATCACCCCTTCCCCAGCCCTCCCCACCAACAGTTGTGCATTGTACAACATATGTCCAGAATTTACTGGTGAAAGAAAACAACTGCCCATTTTATTAATGCTCTTTTGTAAAGGAAAAGGCGGCTGCTACCTGATTGTTAATTGATTAACATTGGAGAAATAACCTCATGCATCTTTGTTAACTAATAAGCTAAACAAATTGAATTAAGTGGGGCTGTTCCTTTCCCTTGCATTAGGAGGAGGTTGCCTTGGCAGGTTGTGAAATGTGAGCATATTGGAATGACAGCTAGAAATAATTTTATACAATGGCAGGCAGACAAATTTGTGCTGATTGTCTAAGATTTTATTTTTTATTTTAAAAGAGAGAAATAAATAAATGAAAGAGCCTGGCCTGGAGACTTGAGTAAATCACAAAAGTGATCTCAAGTGAACAGAGATAGATTTCTGGAATACGGTGTGCAATGAAACCACTGACCTTTCTTACATGGGTTCATGTCTTTCTCTACAGAAACAGATGGGTAATAGCATAATGCCGAAATCATGCGCTACATAATATGGACCCCGTGATTGCAGACCTGATTGCTTGCCATATGGTAACTGAAGGGTTGAAAAAGAAAATGGGATGATATGCAAACCTTTTAAAAAAGCAACATTTTTATGGAATGGCCATTACATTAAAGCCCAAACTCGGCAAATGGAAGAGAAAAGAAAGCACAGTGAATAATGATGAAATAACAAAGCAATAAAGGGGAGGAAGAAGGAGCTGAACCATACAGTCTCTCCCCCCCCTCATTGTTTTCAATATGCAAAATAATGCTTCCTTGAAAGTTGCCAGTAGGTTTGCTTTGTTTTGTCATTCTGTGTAGCATGATAGGCATTCATTGCAATTTGATGGGACGTTAATGCCCTCAGGGCAGAAGCACTACACCAGGGAGCAATGTAGGATTCTGAGTGGCCCAGACAGGAAAAATAAAACAGCAGTGGAGCAGACTCCCAATGAATCAGCTGTTCCTGGCTCACTCATCTCCCAAGAATGTTCTGTAATATTTCACCAGTAGGATTAGGGACCCTCTTATAAAGTAATATAGCATCCCTATTTTTACAACAAAGAGCTCAACCTTAAATGAAGATCAAATTATGCTAAGAAACAAGAGGTTGACCAGAACATTAGTTTGGTAAAATATTGTCCAAAACATAGGCTCATCAACTATGGAAAAGGCATAATTCATAGATATCAAATTGTGTATGCCTTACTGTCACACAATTGTTTCCATACCTAGAGAGAGGAAGAGATTGATGTGGCTTTCCCATTTTTGGACTCTTTAAAAATGTGTCCCATTATTCTGATTCTATTCAGAACATCCAGCTATTCTTCCATGGATTGTTACTCACTACTGTTGCATATACTGTGTGGGCCATTGAGTCAGTGTTCTCCTGGTAAATTGCCCAAACAAGTCCCTGCAGTTGCCTCTTTCCTAGGGCTGAGAGAAAGTAACTGGCTCAAGGTCACCCAGCTGGATTTCTGACCAAGGTGGGATGTTTGCTCATGGGTCTCCTGATTTCTAGCCTGGTGCTTTAACTGCTACACCACTGGATCTCACTATATATGTTAATTACATTGTTTTGATTCTGTTAGATTCTGTATTGGATGAATTAGAGAAAGGATATTGGAGCTCAAAGTCAATATTTTATAATGAAATTTCACAACTTAAGATTCTAGAGATGGATGAGCCCGCACACATTTTCCTAGAAGCTCTAGGAAATTTCCAAAAATTGTAAAGGAACAAAAGAAACTTATAATATACATGAATGGGTTAGGAATCACATTAATTATATTTCAGTTATATTAGATTTAAATATCATTGAAATGGAACCAAATTTAGCCAATCCTCCTTTAGAGTATGCCCCCCATCATGTCACCCAAAGATCCAGCACAGCTTTTGGTTCAGATAAAGTTGCACATCTTTGTTTTATAAACTGGATGGAAAGTAAGGCATTCCAAAAATCTTGCCCCCCAAAAATCAACAACCAGCACTGATCCCAGGTAAAGTTATTGCCTAAACTGAAATTCCCCAAATGTCTGTCTTATGAGTAGGCTCTCATTGTGGGTGGATCACTGTCATAGTGTCACATTTTGCCCATAATTATTTTTGTTTCTGCTCAAACTGTAAATGTTTTACTGGAAAAAAAAGTCTTTTAAACTCTGAGGTGTGTGCAAATATGCATTTTCTTTCAAAAAAGAATATTTTGATATGTTGATATGAACTACACTGCAACCTTCAGGAAACTGTGAAAACTGGTTCATAATAAAGTTCTAGTATGACACATGGAGATCATGTAATTTCATACAGGAATTTACAAAGATTGGTTTCCATAAACATAGCATTTTCTCCACCATGCCTATAGAATTCACAGCTGGTAGCTTTATACAAATTCCTGCTGTCTGGTCTAAGAAATATAGTAGTGTTGACACAGAAACAAGCACTCCTTATTTTTATGATTTATTTATTTTGATATGTAACCTTTTGATTTAAATATATCTTAATATTTCCATACGAGCCAAATAACTTTTGGCAGGACAGAAAATAATAATGATCACAATAGAAAAGATAATATTCTTTATGCTAGGAGAAATGGTTAAAATGTTCGTCTGTCTGTCTGTCTGTCTGTCTGTCTGTCTGTCTATCTATCTATCTATCTAAAATTGCTTTATGGTCTCTCTCTCTCTCTCTCTCTCTCTCTCTCTTCATAAAATCTGAAAAAAACCACAGATATAAAAATATAAATATTTACAGTAAGAAATAAGTGGTGTTAAAAAACACAAAGCCCTTAAGCAAAGAGAATAAAAATGGCCACCCCAACAACTGAGTTCTCAAAGCATATTTCTGGTTCCTAGTTCTCTTTCCTGCTTTAGAGACAGAATTGGAGGAAAAATTCAATGAACTTCATTTTTTCTTTTTGACCTGAGCTTGGGACGTGTATGTGTGAAGCACTGCAACTGCTATTTCTGCACTCTCTTTCCCTCATGAATAAGCCAGTCTTGAACCTCCTGTAGCAGTGTGACATTTGAGCTTGAACTGGGCCTGTGTGTGGATTTCCTTCAGTTGCCTGTTTGATCTCATACTATGACCTGAAACTCTATGAAAAGAAAATTTGGGTATATTAGAAGAGTAATTGTGGTTTTAGTTTGAAAACTTGGTGTTCAGATATGGTTTTCTCCCTCACAAACCTTTTGCTAATATAATCTTTTGACCTTCCTTGAAATGACTCATACTGTTAAGAATCAGGAGAATCTGAATAAAATGTAATATTTTATTTAAAAGCAAATTTACATGTGACTATCCTTCTTCCTCCCTCCCTTCCTCCTCCCACAAACTGCAAACAAGGATGTCAAAATCTAGGTTTCAGTCATTGTGTGGATAGTAGTAGCATGATAAGATGTTGCACACATTGTAGCCCCAATTCAGATTAACACCCACCACAATTTTTCTCATTGAAAAATATCTTCCTGATATTTTAAATGAGAGCATACATGCTTATGTACTCTTGTGTGATATTTTGATTGGATAACTAAATTCTGAAACTGTCTGTATATTCCACAGTTCTGCAGTTATAATATTCCACAGTTCTGTTGAGAAATGTCAAAGTTTTGACCCAAACCCCCTGTCAGGATTCCAGCTAAACTCCTCATATCCATTCAGCACTCAGAGACAAAGTCCTTCCAAGTAAGAATTGGTTAAAGAAGTCATACTGGAAAAACCCGAATCTGAACTTCCAGATTTTCCCATCACCCAAGCGCATTTCACAATCCATCCCCTTCACCCATCACACCATCACTTTGACCAATCCAACATGGTTGAAAGATAAACCCCTTCTTCGGTCAACCCCTTCCAGGTGCTGGTTGGCCTAACCTTAACATTCTCCAAGAATGTTATTTAGACTACCAATTATTCTCTAAGAGACCATCCCTCCCAAATTCCCAGGCACTAACATTGGCAACAAAGAAGCTTCTGCAAATAAAATGGCTTCTACAAAATGTTAGTCAGGTGTTTCTTCCAGAAAGGTGTTTAAAGAAAAAAAAATATCCAGGACATTTATGAGCGAAATATATTAACAATTCTACAGAGACAGGAAAAGAGGGACAACTCTTGTCTTGCTCTGATCCTTTTGGATCTTACACCAAATGGCAGTGCCTTGTGCACACTTTCTTTTCACATCTACATCTTAAATGAAAGGAATTTTTGCTATTTTCTTTGTTAAGGAGCTATGCAAGCATGCAGACCTCCCCAGTGAATTGCTTCATGTGAAATGGAGCTATAGAAGAACAGGAAGCATATACCATACATGTGATTCCTGTCCTCTTTGCATCTTCAGAATATCCTAAGACGCCTGTGTGACAACCTTTTCAGTACAGCAGTAATAAGTTTAGAATCACTTTTGAGAGACTATTCTGACCTACTTAAGAAGAAGCAAGCAAAGCCTGCATAATGTATTTAGGTCAGGCATTGTGTCTGAGCTTCTCATTGCTCTTGTCATCGCTTAGCTTACTGTAAGATCCAGAAAAATACCACTGACATAAATACTTGTTTTAGTCAAAGAAATGTAATTTCCAACTGAAACAACAGAGAGAGAGAGAGAGTCATAGAATTATCTTCTTTCATTCCAAATTTTATGAAAGCTTAGTGGTTAAGGCATCAGGCTACAAAGCTCTAGTCCAACTTTAGCCACAAAGTCAGCTGTGTGACCTTGGGCTAGTCACTCAGCCTTAGAAAGGAGGCAATGGCAAACCATTTCTGAAAGAAATGTTTTCTGTTCTAAGAAAACCTTGTCTAGGCAGTCACCAAGAATTGAACATACTTGAGTTGAAGAAAAAAAACCACATCCAAATTCTAGGACCTTTCAACATTTGACATAACCATAAATAGAATGTGTTCTAGCAACTTCTTTTTTTCCTTCTGAAATCCTTTTGATTCTGATTTCTCTCCCCTCCCCAAAAACCTATACTAAGGTAGCTCAACTTGTTCTTAACCATTCAAATATTAAATTTTATTTTCATGTTTAAGAAGGTAAAGTCAATGGCAGTTTTGCTGTGGGTACAGTCTCACACATAATCATGTGGTTGATGTTGTGGTAATTCAATTTGAAGGGGTATAATCACCCCAGCATCTGTTGACCACTATGATGCAGGCATATCCTCTGTCATCAAATCTCTGGGCATTGTTTTTCAGAGCCATTCTGCTTTGGCCATTTTCTTTCAGATTGGTCTTTCCTCTTGTACTCTCTAGGTCTCTGAGCCAAACCAGCTGATAAAAAGTGGCAGTGGTGAAATACAATTCTTCCCACACCTGTCAACTGTTGTTCAGGCTTCTTCTGAACAAGGGTTTAGTGTGCTTTACAAATTAAACTAGAACTGTTTCCAAAAAGATCCAAACAGTCAGTTCTGATGTGGTATGGTTTTCCTGCACAGTACATAAACAGGGATATTTTTTTTTGGACACAAAGTTATAGCTATTCTAATATGCTGCTAAACTCCTGTCCAGAATTTTGTTGTTTTCAACACAGTCATATAATGGAGATCCAGCTGATAGCAGTTGACAGTAGGAGCTCCTTGAACACAAATGCACAAAATACTTCCATTCAGTGGAGGAAGTTTTTAGCTAAGCCTATTGATCTAATCACCTAACAAAACTTGCTTCCCATGCTGTAGAGAGTATTTATTGAATTATTTCCCAATGGCTGGTAATGTTTTATGAGGGGGAAAGAAAACAAATCCAGACCATCTTTAATGAACCCCATAAACAGTACTATAAATAAAGAGAGCATCATTTATCAGCCTTTTTCTAGCAGAATAGAAATAACCAGTGGGTTCAACAAATATTATGCCAATATACAATACTAAGAGCTCAAGAACTAATGAAGACTGACTGTGAGAATGGTCTGTTAAAGGTATCCTACAATCTTTTTAGCCCTGAAATTATGGGATCCTATAGGGTCACCTGATTTGAATGCAAAAATGTAGACGACCAGAGCACAGCAGCAAAGAAGTACAGAAAACTACACTTTATTGTTATCATGCCGATTCTTGCTATCCATATTTTGTAACTCCATTCAGATATGCCCTTCACAGAAAGTAAATTGTTTAGGATGGAGTCAATCCTTATGTAAGGCACAAGGGATCTTATTGGTTATATGGGCCTTGCTTCACCCATGAGTTTATCTGGCATTCATACTCAAACTACTACTTCTTTGCCTCAAACTTATACCATTTCCTAACTTGTAAAAAAAGTCACTCTCAAGGTAAGCATGAGCTACTGACCTCATGGGTAGATATGCCATTGCTTTCTTCCTAGAAGTTAACTTTCCAATCTAGTTTATAAAATTCCCTAGCAAATTCCCATCCAAATATCTATTAATTTCCAAGTCTACTTAGCTTCTAAACAATATGCTATCCTCTGACCTTTACCCATGAATGATAATACACTTGTCTACCTTGTAAGATATTTCTAATGATTATTAAAAAAACCAGAAGAGACAACTTGGTGAGTGTAGTGGTTTAAGAGATGAACTAGGACTAGGGAGATTAAAATCCACCAAGGCCACCAGGAAATTCTGATCACAGGAGATTGAAAGGGTACTTCAAAGTGGGGAAAGAAACAAAATGGGAAAATACGAGAGAGCTATTTGATTTGGTGACGATGGTCTAGCACAACATATAGCATCCCTGAAAGCCCACATCAGTATAAGAGAACTTTGTTCAATAGTGCTGTGTAATGAAGGTATTAAGATGTTACTTTGCAATCTGTGTTAAAAATCCTCTAGGAAAAAACACAATGTCAAGTCAAGTCAAGTCAAGTCAAGTCAAGTAGGTTTTATTGTCATTACAACAATACACAGTACAGTACACAGTGGAACAAAACATAAATAGTTCTTTTTAGCTATCATGACCCATGGATCCTCACTTGCCATATCTATTCTCATGGATGCGATTCTCATTAATTTACAGTATATCATTTTACACTAGTCATCACTGACTTACATATATGCCAGTTTAATGGCTATTCAGCTGAGCTGGAGACTTCTTGTGGAGCACTTCACCATTTCTTCTTTGTTTTGAGCATCCTAAGGGATATAATATTCCCAATAAACTATGATCATCTCACTGTTCATCACTAACCTTAGTTCATTTATAAATATATTCAAAAAACAATAGAATTTGTACAGAATGAGATAGTTTACAATTATCAGTAGCAAGAAGTGCTTAATCAGTCAATCAACCTTTATTACAGTCAAAGACCAGCATAAGACTGGAAAAAGACAAAATAAATTAAAAAAAACATAAAAATACAGAAATAAAAATTACATACAAAACTAAAAAAGTCTTTAAAATATTTAGTCTAAAAAAAGTACACGGGGAATAAAAAACCAATTATATCACAATGCAAAACACACCTATATTAACAATCTATGTGCTTGTTAAAACTGATTTATGGCATAGGTCATATTCTGACATATTTTAAGTACTGCTGCAAAAAAAAAAACCCTAAGAACACTATATGTTGTAGCTGAGAGCAAGAAATATATAATTGTCCTGTGCATCCTTGGTTTTTATGAAGTACTGGTAAATATTAAAAGGCTGATATGAATGTTTTTAAAGGATAGACATTGGAGAAGTACATGTTTAATTGTTCATTGTATCACCAGAACCACATGGACATGGATGGGAGATCTTCCTGCATCAGACTTCAAGGACAATGGAAGGGGAGGATATGGCATTATGACAAAGTAAAGAACTTCAGTGATTAGGTACTTCAAGATTTGTTAAATGGGGCATAGGGGAGACAAATTACCTGTTGGATTCACGGGCAATAAAAGTTGGGATCCAACTGATGCTTTGTGACTCCTGCATGCTGTTTAACAAAAGCTTTGCTTGATCATATCCCATGCTAAGTAAAAAAACCTGGAGCCGCTCATTTATTTCTGCACTGTTCTTTCTGTTCTTTACCCAGTTAGTGATCCATAAAAGGACCTCTCTTATTATCTCATGATTGTTTCATTTGCTCAGAAATCTTAGGTGAGAGACCTGAGTTTGCTTTGAGAGACTTCTTAAAAGACTTTCCAGTAAATCATGGGTATTGGACAAGTTTATTGAAACCTCTTCAAGAATTTAAAATGTTGATTTCTTATTCTTCAGTCAGGTTCCAGAATCGCCTGTGAGGAGATGGGGACAGGTGGGCGGGCGGGGGTGGGGGTAAAATTAATAAATACATGTGATTATTGTGTTCTCAGGCTTATAGCATAGAAAGATGAGCCTCGGTGGTGCAGTGGTTAGAGTGCAGTATTGCAGCACAGCAGTACTTCTGCTGTCTGCCGG
>JANHFJ010003707.1:38749-49627 GCA_032468195.1 Cerberus rynchops
GAAGGAAGGAAGGAAGAGAAAAGAAAGGAGAGATGGCTCCTGGACTTCTCTAAATGGCTCCTGGTCCATTTAGTGGACATTCCATACCAAAAACCAGCTTTAACAGGGATTCCTAGCAAGATCCTTTTGATGTGGGTCTGTTGAAAATAGCTTAATTCAGTAAGCAAGTTAAGCCGGTGATGTCCTCACAGCCTGCAAATAAATGGTGTGTGGAAAGCAGAGGCTTTAAATGTTTTTGGAAATAAAAACCCTTTGTCTTTTTTTGTTTTGCTGCTTTGCGGATAACTAGAGGAACTCTTAGCCCTGAGCCCGAGGTCTCTCGGAGCAGCAGGAATGGATATTAAATATTTATTTGTAAACCTGGAGTCTTTATCTCCAAAACAGCTATGTTCAGTCAAATTTAATTTAGCCAGGATAACCACAAGCATTTGCACCAGAAAGTTCAGACCTAAGGGCCGTTATTGGTATTCCAAAATGGAGATGCAGAGATTAATTTTCAGTTTTGCCATCAACCATAGCCAGGGTACCTCGGGAGATTAAGATCCACTTTTCTAGGAAGCCTGGCTGGTTCATAACAATATGCAGTAAATAAAATGTATTTCTCTAGCAAAGCTTGCAGACGGATCTTTAAGTAGCATAAGAACCATTCAGTACTGTTTGTTTTAATGACTGGTATTAGGGCTGTTCCTAGTGTGGGTGCAATTCTTGGTGCTCCCTGAGTTCGGTTGTTTCTTGCAGATGTTTCATTTCCCAACTAGGTAACATCATCAGAACCTTGTTCCCAACCTCTGCCACAATTATTCCTTTTTGAAGGAAGGCTCTAAGTTTTCTATCTAGATCTTTCTTCAGAAAATCAGAGGGGACAAACATCGGAAGGAGCAGGGAGAAGAAACCAAAACGTACCAAATTAAGTTGTTCTTCTTCCCATAGTTTCCATGATCACCTCCCCACCCACAGGAAGCTAAGATGTATGTATGTATCCCAGCATTCCTTCCACACTGTCTGACTCGCTTCCCATTTATTCTTTGGCTGTTCCACCGCAACCGGTCTGCTGAAGTCAGAAATGAAATCCTTCAGAGAGATGCAGCTGGTTCGGTGATGACCCTCAGAGAGATAATTTATAATGAAACTTTTATTAGCTGACTCCAAAACCTTGTTTGGGGACTGTTTTTCTCACTCTCTACATTAAAAAAAAACGAAAGGAAAGTCCTGCCCCCATTGTGCTCTGTCAGCATAGTTTGTCCTTCACGGAGGGTTTACCTCTGCTTACACAGCCTTCACCTTTGGTCCCAGAAGTCTGAACTGGGAAGGCAATGAAGAGGTAGATTGGGTTTTTTTTCCAAAACTTACAGTCAAGGTGCTTTTTCTGAAATGATCAAAGAGGACGAATCAAGGAGGCCTCACACAGGTCTCCATTCTAGAAGTTAAATAGAAAGAGGATCCTTAGACTCATAGGGCTGGAAAGTACCTTGGAGGTCTTTTACTCCAGCCACTTAGTCTTCATACCATCCTGGACAAATGACTTTCCAGACCTCCAGTGATGGAGAACCCAAAACTCCAGGAGACAAGTTGTTCCATTGATTGATTGTCAGGAAATTTCTCCTTAATTCCTGGTTGGATCTCCCGCTAACCCCTTTCACCCATTATCTCTTCTTCCTTCCCTCCCTCCTTCCCTTGCCTGTCTATATCTTCCTTATACCATCCCAGAGAAAGGGTTGTCCAATCTTTCCTTGCAGACCTCCATTGATGAATCATTCCATTGATGGATCATTCTCACTATCAGGAAATTCCTCTTTATATCCAGGTTGGATCTCCCATTGACTAGCTTCCACTCATCACTTCTTCTCCTGCCTTCTGGTGCTTTGGAGAGGACATTGAAGTCCTCTTCCCCAAGACAGAATTGTGGCTTATGGGCTCTTGTCATTTCTTTGGGTCTCCAGACTGGTCCATTTTCACTTTTTTTCATTGAATTGTGGGGAGGGTTTCCCTTCCCCACTTCTTGCCATTTTGTTTTTAAAATACACATTTCCTAGGCCTGAAAATGAACTAATAGAAAATTTAGGATCTCTGTTTAAGATTTTTACAGAACCTGCCTGATTTACGTATATTTCACAAAATCCTGAAGAGACAGCCATTGCTATAGGCGATAAAACGTTCCTCTCAAGTTTTAGGTTTTTTAATTACACAATGAAAGATTGGGGAGTAGAAAATCTTCCCAGAGAAAATGTTCGTTTTTGAAGTCTCCTTTATGCTTTCTTCTGGTGACTTTGCAATCAGAGCCAGGCTGTTTTGTAGCCGTGCTACAAAATTGGGTTTGTAACTGCCTTCTTCTGAAATGTTCTTCAACTTCTAACATTAGCTGACAGGTCTGGGATTCTTTGATAGGCCCTTATGATCCAAATGCTGAACAGGCCCAAATTTGGTCCACTTCCAAGTCCAAATAACACCAGCCAGCTTTCAACCTACCTAGAGACAAATCCCACCAGAATTTGGCAGAGTGGACATGTTCCACCTCCTCTTCCTCAAGCAATGTCCCTTGGTAGATCCTTAGAAGCATTGTCTTCTGGGTCTTGGAACCTCTTTCTGGAAGAGATGACCCTAAATCTACTGGCCTTTCAGAAGATGTTGAAGCCTTCAGTCTTCAACTGGGGATTGATATCATATCATTACTCCAGTGTAAGAATGTAATGTTCCTTGGTGGGTGAAGGACCACAGTACCTGGAGTCCTTGGTGCTCTCTGAATTTTTTTGGGGGAGAGAGTGTTCAGATGTTTCATTACCCAAGTAGGGTAACATCATGAATGCACTGAGGATGTTACCTACTTGGGTAATGAAACTTCTAATGACTTGATTATCAATAGAAGAACCTATTTGTAGCCCAGGGTTGAACTGTGGGGTCCTTGGTGCTCTGAGCGTGATTTTCTTGGAAGACGTTTCATTAACCAAACTGATGATGTTACCTAGCTGGGTAATGAAACATCTGCAAAAAAAACTAGCAGCCAATCTCAGAGAGCACCATTTCAACCCTATGTACAAATATTCTCTTTTCTTGCTACATATTTCCAGAACATGAAAGTGTGCCACCACTTAATCATGTTTACAAGTGTCTGTGTGCATACAGGCATCTGCAGTTAGAAACAGTTATTTGTTAAAACTTTTGATAGTAATAGTGATGATGGCTTGAGTTCAGACCTTCTTCCCTTCCTTCTCCTACTTTGAGGGAAGAAGAGTCTTTACGTTATATCTGTCTATTTTTCATTTGTTTCCTGTCCAAGGTCAGAAAACAATGAGCTGCGTGGTTTATTACCCAGTTTTTTTAGCCTTGAAATCTACAGTCAGAGGCTCCATGAGCTTGAGAAGGGGACTTGGCGGCAGTGGGTTGCTCAGCCTAAAAATAGAAATGTCTTTGTCGAGATCCCTGTCCATGACAAGCCTTCAGTTAGAGGAGTTTCTTCTGGAAAGCAAGCCATATGGTTGCTGTCTTGCTAGGTCTACCACGTCGTGTCTTAATCGCATGGTTTTTGAATGGACATCTAAAGGAATTTTGGGAAAACTTAGAGATGGGCCATTTATCAAGTCAGATGATGGCTCCAGCTGGCCGTCTTCTGATCATAGCAGCTCTTCAGGATGTCAGATCTGCTTGGGAGCCCTTCAAAGCCAGTATTTCTGGTCTGAATTGTTTGAAAGATGTACAAGATATCAAAACAAACCTGTAAATCTCTTTCCTGTTGTGCTATGCTGGTTTGTTCATCTTCATTCATCTCCTGATTCTTTGTGGACACACCTAAGGAACCATGCAATTCCCTGGTCTTTATATTGGATTCTCCAGTTTGGGTCAAACCCTGATGATGATGATGATGATGATGATGATGATGATGATGATGATGATGATGATGATGATGATGATGATGAAGAGGTGAGCCTCGGCTCAGGTTCTTCGATTTGTTCGAATGCTGTCACAATTGGAGATCGCCCTTTCAAAGCAACGTTCCCTTGAAGTTCACACCTGGAACAGGGGTGGGAAAATAATGCAGTGGGGCTTTTCTTGTTCCTTCACAACCAAAACAGCCCATTGTATGGAGGGTCCTAACCAAGAAGCAGGACGGGGTGGGGGTTCATCAAAACTGACATCCAAAACACAGCTGGAATGCATGAAGAGACTTTTGGTGTGAAATACGTGACAGTATTGGGTTGCGTTCCCACTGTTGCAAGCCCAGTTATAATATTTGAGTAGTCATTTAATGGATATGTCAGCTTGATTCAGGAGAAGGATCAATAACAATATAGAAACAGAGTTGGGAGGGACCTTGGAGGTCTTCTAATCCAACCCCTGCTCAAGCAGGAGATTCCGTACCATTTTGGACAGCTGCTGATTGATGTTGCAGTGGCTCTCTTCACAGTTACCACCATACTGCAAAGTTATTTCTGTTTGAAGGTCTTCGTATGTTCTCCAGTTCAGAATAACAAAGTTGGAAGGGACCTTGGAGGTCTTCTAGTCCAACCCCCTGATCAAGCAGGAGACTCTATACCAAATCGGACAAATGGCTGTCCCATCTCTTCTTAAAAGCCTCCAGTGATGGAGCACCAACAACTTCTGGAGGCAAGTCGTTCCACTGGTTAATTGTCCTCACAGTTAGGCAGCTTCTCCTTAATTCCAGTTTGCTTCTCTCCTTGATGAGTTTCCATCCATTCCCTCTTGTCCTGCCTTTAGTACTTTGGAGAATAGGTTGGCCCCCTCTGAGGAAGATTGGTAGCCCCAACCTTCCTCAGAGGGAAAGCCTTGATGTTTCTGGATAAGACAAATTAACTACAGATAATCCTCTGGTCTAAGGGCAGAAATGAGTAAGACAGGAAGGTGTACCTCTCAAAGTATCTCAAGATCAACACTCTTTGTGATCTGTTAGTTTGATACAAGCAAGTGTGAGAGAGATTGGACCCAGAAGAACATAGTCCCAGCCTGTCTTGGTCACCTCCATTGCCGTTTGTACATCCTGTCTCTTCAAGACACCACATTTTGTAAACAATCCCCATCTTTATCATCAACATCTCATTATCTGAATGTATTGAGATGTTGTTTTTGCGCATTGCCAGATAAATGAAGCCCAGGATAATAAAAGAAAATGAGATAGTGGCCCTTGTCTCCCATCCAAGGGCTTTCTGAGGATAAATATATTCAAATATATTAATGACACTGAACTTATCAGGGAAGAGCAGTACCAACAATAAAGCATCTGGAAGACATGAAGACCGGGCAGAAAGAAATGAATCTGTTCAGCTTTGGGAAATTAAGATTAAGACGGAAGGAGAGGAAGGGAACGGCTTCTGCATATTGAAGAGAGGACAGAAAAGAAATTGTTGGCTGCTATCAGAAGGAGAGATGAAAGTCATCAGGTTATTACATCCAAAGTAGGAAGCGACCAAATGGTAGGTTATATAATCCATTGGTGTATGTTGGGACTGTGTCCATTTACTCACATGGATTTCTATTGTACTTTTTCCTAAAGAGGCCCACAAAGTTGTCATTTAGATTCTCCAGGTCTCCTCAGAGCTTGGGGCTGGGATCCAAATGGAAAGCACCCAACAATCTCTCCATCCTCATTTAGATAGATCAAGAGAAGATGTTGATCATAGGATAAGGAGCTTGGCTAGGTCCTCACTCATCCCATGACTGCCTGATCAAACAACAGTTTTGGTGGGAAGAGGTCAATAGGACCTTTGGTGGAGTGAAGCTGGTAGATGTCTTCTGATGCAACCCCAAAGTGAGACCTTGCTCAGCTCCCATATTGCATAGGAGAACTGGGGTGGGGAGAAGGTCTCTGCTGGAGTAACTAAGCGTAGTTGTGCTTTTCCTTCTTTTCCTGTGTGTAAATCAGAACTATGCTCCTCTGATGTTCCAATGAAATGAAGTCCACTCTGGGAATTCACCATCCTGTTGGATGAATCATCTAAAAGTATAGGTCTTGTTATATCAAGGGATCACAAGTACGCTTTTCCTCTTCCTGTGGTAGAAGATTAGCTCTTCATCAAGGAGCTGTCTGTGAAACATTTCATCCCAACATCCGTTGAAGTTCTCTTCAATATAATGAGCTTTGAATTTCATCTTAATTAGACCCCTTAGACTTCTTGGTAACCTTGATGGCTCTATTTTGCTTGGCAAGTGATGTTTCTACTTCCTGTCTTCCTTTCTTTGAGGGTCTCTCTCAACAAGACAGAGATGACAGTAGATGGGTATCCTAAGGAAAACAATAAAGATCATTCTTAGCAAGAGGACCCTGTAAATGCTATAAGTGTGTGTAGAACTGTGCATGCACACACACCAAAAAAAAAGCAACAGACCCCAATTGCTGCCCCCTTCCACACTGGTCAGGCTGTAAAATATTCTAGACTGGTATCTACTACTACTACTACTACACTGTTCTTATTCAGAATCATTAGGAAGTTTATTAACCTGTCTGGGGCTGTTTTTTCTTCCCTCTCCTTCCCCCCCCCCCAAAGGAAAATGCATGTTCTTTCTTCTCCCTTTTTTCTTTCTTTGCAAAAACAGCATCCCCTTATCAGCAAGATGACAGGTCTAAATGAGTATAACAAGAGCAAAAAGATGTTTGTGAAACTGGGGTTTTTTTTTTCTCCCTTCTCTGCTTCTTCAGGTATGTAAGGTAGATAAGAAGCAGTGGCATTCCAGATGTTATTTGAGGGCATTTAAAACCTGGTAAGGTATCAGCTCAGAGGGAAGTTTATCAATGCCCTTATCATTTGGGGTAACTTATCAAGTTATCATTTGCATGTATATTTGATAGCTCCATTGCTACTCAGTGGAGAAGAGGGAGTAGGTGCCTTTACTTGATTTAATAAGAACAGTGGTCTTATGGGTGGATGAAGAATTGAATCCAATCAGTCGCTGCCTATATTCTTATATTCTTTAAGAGGACTATGATTGGGTTGTGTGTTGACATTTTACCACGCAGGATCTCCAATTCAAGAGTTTTCTCTGCGGACATCAGTGTCTTTTTTTTTGTAATAAGTTTTTTTTATTTTTGAACACACACACACACACACACACACACACACATTAAATACATGAACAATGTGGTTTCTGGGTATTAATTTTGATACCAAATGATAATGTTAAGATTAACAATTTTGATAACCTTACATTAATCACTCACATCGTTCTGTGAACTTTGTATATAATACAATCTTCTTTCAACTTCTTTCATCAACCTACTAATGACTTTGACATACTATATAACAATATTTATAATAGTAACTACATCACATTTCCAGTTTTATAATGGCAGTCCATCTCTTTCCTTCCCTCTCCTTCCCTTTCTCCTTCTCCTTTCCCCTCTCTCCTTCCCTCTCCTCCTTTTTCCTTCCCTCTCTTCTCTCCTCTCCTTCACTTCCCTCTCCACATCAGTGTCTTGTTGGCACTTTGGGACTGTCAGGATCTGGGTCTCCTGCAGAAATTGAAGCAGGAATCGTACATCTCTGTCAAACGAGGAAAAAAAAAACCTACGCAGATGCCACGAAAGCAATGTACATAGTCAAGAGCCATAAATAGTGTTCAGCAGTCTTCATCCGTCCAAACCTTCAGCAGGAATGCATCCCCGGCCATAAAAAAGAATCTCCACCGCTAATGCTGAGCATGTACATCACAATGGAGATAAACGTAGCTCCTGGGGACGCCGATCAGATTCGAGACAATAAGCAGTATCGATGCAACGCACTCCTTTGTAACAGCTTGAGCAACATAAAACATGGAGGCCCCAGAAGTCATAGGGCATCACATGTTAGCATCCCTCTGATAAGGCGAAGGCACTGTCATATGATTGCCAGGCTTGACAAAGCCATCATTTCTGCCAGATAACTTAATATACCCGACACAACAGAGTTCCCTGAAGAGGGTTTCTCGGAGAACATAAGCAGTCTCTCAACCTCGTGTTATTTAGCATAGGGTGAGAACATTACAAAGAGAAGTAAACCACACACACACACACACACACCACATAATTATATCCAGAACTTCAATAGGGCTATGGCCTCCTCATTGGATGTCCAATTCAGCTTTCCTCTGGTGTTACTCCATGCAGATCTTCTAAAGAACCAGAGAACACATGTGGTGGGCGGTCTCACACAATACGTTTAATAGTTTGCATATCAGCACCACAATCACAACAAGTGGAATCTTTCCATCCTCACTGATACAAGGCAGAGAAACTTCTTCTGGCGTCACCTCTAATTTGGTCCAGATAGAGCGAGGCAGATTAAAAGCTGGTGGTTTGGTAGAGGGATCACTGATGGTCAGGCTTCAAGAAGGTAACTTGGGCCGCTCCTCTCTCCCTCCAGGCAATTACGGGGTTAAACTGAGTAGGTGTTAAGTGAATTTTCCATGCTGGCCTATAGGATTTCAATCATGTGATTGGAGGCGCATTATCCTGGTGAACCTTGTTGTTCAGTATCCTTGACCATAGTCAAGCGACAACTTGCTGTCTTCTAATGTGGGATGATACGAATGTTGCTGAATACTGGTAACTGGCGCACAGGGGTGGAATGCAGGTATGGGCCAGGTTGGGACAATTATTAAATTTGATTTAATTTTTATTTCAATATAAGATAGATAAGTCTCCAAGGAAGTTAGGGAGGGCTGGTCCTAGCCTTTTTGCAGTTATTGCAGTGACTCCAGGCTAACCCTGAGCGTGATCCCACCTCTGTGCCAGACCGGGTGTTTACCAACAGGTTGTAAGCTCCTTTTTTCAAGGCCGTTGCTTTCCAATGGTTGCTAAATGAATTTATATTCTGATATTTAATTAACATTTTGATTCATGTATTGAACCAATTAACCAGCAGAACACTTTCCCTTCAGAAGTTGTGGGATCTTCATCGCTGGAGGTCTTCAAGAAGAACCTGGATGGTCACTTGTCTGAAACAGCATAGGGTTCCTGCTTGAGCAGGGGGTTGGACTAGAAGACCTCCAAGGTCCCTTCCAGCTCTGTTTTGATTGATTGATTGATTGATTGATTGATTGATTGATTGATTGATTATGTTATGAGCAAGCTGTAAAAATCAGATGCCCCTGTTTTCTCACCCCTGTTTCCTCTCATCTCTCCTGTCTTCTCTGCAGGTAAAAGATAGGATGGTGGCGGGGAAGTGGAGCATGTATTGCCCAATCTTGGCCTGTTGGCAGCCAATTCTCATCTTGATGTTGGGATCCATCCTCTCAGGCTCTGCCACGGGTTGCCCACCCCGCTGTGACTGCTCTGCCCAGGAACGCTCAGTGACTTGCCACCGGAAGCGATACATGACCGTTCCTGAGGGCATCCCCACCGAGACCAAACTCTTGGATTTGGGGAAAAACCGCATCAAGACTCTGAACCAGGATGAGTTTGTCAATTTTCCTCACTTGGAGGAGTTGGAGTTAAATGAGAATATTATCAGTGGCATTGAGCCCGGAGCATTCAATAACCTCTTCAACCTCAGGACTCTGGGTCTCAGGAGCAACCGGCTCAAACTTATCCCCCTTGGGGTGTTTACAGGACTCAGCAACCTTACCAAGTTGGACATTAGCGAGAACAAAATTGTGATTCTTCTGGATTATATGTTCCAGGACTTGTACAACCTCAAGTCTTTGGAGGTTGGGGACAATGACCTTGTCTATATTTCCCACCGGGCTTTTAGTGGCCTCAACAGCTTAGAACATCTGACCTTGGAGAAATGCAACTTGACTTCCATCCCTACGGAAGCCCTTTCTCATTTGCATGGCTTAATTGTGCTACAGCTGCGCCACCTGAATATTAATGCCATCAGGGATTACTCCTTTAAGAGGCTGTATCGACTTAAGGTCCTGGAGATTTCACATTGGCCCTATCTAGACACCATGACATCCAACTGCCTGTATGGACTCAACCTGACATCTCTGTCCATCACCCACTGCAACCTGACATCCATCCCGTATGTCTCCTTGAGGCACCTGGTCTATCTCAGGTTTCTGAACCTGTCCTACAACCCCATTGTCAGCATTGAAGGCTCCATGCTTCACGACCTACTCAGGCTTCAGGAGATACAGCTGGTTGGAGGTCAACTTGCCGTGGTAGAACCATATGCTTTCCGGGGCCTGAACTATTTGCGGATCTTGAATGTTTCAGGGAATCTTCTGAACACCCTGGAAGAATTAGCCTTCCACTCCGTGGGGAATCTGGAAACCCTTATCATAGATAATAATCCCTTGGCCTGTGACTGCCGGCTTCTCTGGATCTTCCGACGTCGCTGGAGGCTGAACTTCAATAAGCGTCAGCCCACCTGCGCCACTCCTGAATTTGTCCAGGGGAAACAGTTCAAGGATTTTTCTGAAGCGCTCCTGCCAAACTACTTCATTTGTCGACGGTCGCGGATACGGGACCGCAAACCCCAGCAGATCTTCGTGGATGAGGGCCACACCGTGCAGTTCATCTGCCGTGCAGATGGAGACCCACCTCCGGTCATCATGTGGCTGTCGCCAAGGAAGCACCTCATCTCGACCAAAACCAACGGGCGGCTCACCGTCTTCCCTGATGGCACTCTGGAGGTGCGCTATGCCCAGATCCAGGATAATGGCACCTACCTATGCATTGCCAGCAATGCTGGAGGCAATGACACTATGCTGGCCCACCTGCACGTCCGCAGTTATTCCCCCGACTGGCCCCACCAACCCAATAAGACCTTTGCTTTCATTTCCAACCAGCCGAACGAGAGTGATGCCAACAGCACGCGTGCCACCGTGCCTTTCCCCTTCGACATCAAGACCCTCATCATTGCCACCACCATGGGCTTCATCTCTTTCCTGGGAGTCGTGCTCTTCTGCCTGGTGCTCCTCTTCCTTTGGAGCAGAGGCAAAGGGAACACC